>CM053268.1:13823953-13889526 GCA_028583415.1 Protea cynaroides | reverse complement strand
ACACGTATATAAAAGAATGAGTAGCTTCTGAGTCAAAGAGTACTCTGGCGGGTATGTCATTTATAGGTACAATACCTGTGATTTTTTTTAATTTAGTCTACATGCTCATACAATGTAATACAACTTTAAAGGTTTAGGTCATACCTGTGACCACATCGGGCGATGCGGCAGCATCCTCAGATGTAACAGCATAAACTCGTCCTTGATGTAGCTGCTTCCTTGGCTTAGGACACTCTCTTGCCATATGTCCCGTTTGATTGCAGTTATAACACCTTGGAGCTTCGGTATTTGGCCTTGGCTGCTGTTGAGCTACTGGGGTAGTCTTGGGTCCAGTGGTAAAACCTTAAGTACGGAAGGGTTTGTATGTCTTGTTATTACCTCCATTATATGAATTACCAGCTGGCCTTTTCATACCTCGGTTTTGGAATAGATAGCTCTCTTTCTGGCTCGACTCTATAACTCAAGCAATTTGCACAGCTTCATTATAAATCTTCTTGTCCAGGCCTAGAACATGCTCCCTGATACTTCCTCTAAGTCCCGTGACAAACCTACGGGTCTTAGTGTCTTCCTCTTGCATGCTGAGTGGTGCAAAGAAAAACAGCTCTTCGTAACGCTGCTGATAAGCATCCACTGCCATCTGTCTCTGATATAAACTTAGGAACTCCTTCTCCATAGAATCCTTGAAGCTTCGTGGAAAGTACTTCTCAAAGAAAGCTTCTTTATATATAGCCCAGGTCAATAGGGCGTGCTTGGTTATCAAATAATCCCTTGTAGATTTCCACCAATGATGCGCATCACCTTTTAGCATGAAGGTGGCACATAATACCTTCTCCTCCTCTGTAATAGTCATCATCAGAAAATTTCTCTCCATTTCGTCGATCCAGTGTGTTGGCCATAGCGGATCAGACGGTTTACCATTAAACTCCTTGGGTTTCATCTTTAAAAATCTCTCGATGAGTCGAGAGTGATCCAGCTGATTAGGAGGATATGCCCCATATATAGGTGGTGGATACTGAAAATTACCCTGAACTGCCTCAGGATGTGGTACTGGGATCTGTGCAGCTGGTGGGTGAGGTGCTGGGTGGTTACCCACCGGTGTTGCACTGGCTTGCCCAGCCGGCATAGGTGTAGCTTGTGCCGCCTGAAACATCATTCCCATCATTTCCTGCACTTCCCATCATTTCCTGCACATGGGCTTGCGCGTGTTGCATTTGCTGTAGTTGTTGTGCCAGATTAATAACCACAGTAGTCAGTTCCAGTGGTGGGGGTGGCAAGTTAGTAGGATCAGCCGGACCCTGGTTTACTGGTGGTGCAACCTGCGGATTACCCTGTGCATTTATATTTTCTTGACTGGCTTCCTCCACGGGTGGTGGTGGTGGAACTGTGTTACGGCTCTGCTTGGTTACTCTACGCCCATCCATATTTTCCTCTGATAATGGTGATGCCTGAAAATCATAAAATACATGAGGCAATCATTTATACTTCATGTAGATACACTAACCAATGTTATTTTCAAATTTTTCAGATCATTCTGTGAAAAATACTGTCTTTTCTACGCAGGGTCGATGGTGGGCGTCGATGGTTGTCCGACCCTAAGTATTCGACCTTGGGAAATCACCCATTCTTCCCGAGAGCCAGGGGCCGATGGGGGGGGGGGGGGCGGAGGATGTCCGACCAGGTGCGACCCGTTCTCTCTGTCAGGTCCCCGAGAGCCGAGGGTCGATGAGGGGGTCGATTGTTTTAATCGAATTTTTCGACCCCCGGACTAAAAATCTGATTTTTAAGTTCGATTCAAAGTCCATTTCTCATTCTTTCTTCTCCGCTTCGACTCAGCTCATCCCTCTGAGTTGCTATAGTGACAACTTCGATCCGTTGGTGGTTTGCACTCCTTGTTTCGTCGTCTATACCTTCGCTACAAGTATTTCTTCTACCTTTTCATGTTTTTAGGTTTCTTAACATAGGTTTTTACTCGTTTATCTCGTATTTTTCAAATTAAACTTTTTCCAACCGTAAAAATTTAATTTTTATTGGGGGCTTTTGTTGTTGGTGACTCGAGGAATGAAAGCCCTAAAAAATATTTGAGTTTCATCGGTTGGTTATCGAGAAACTCAAAATTTTCACTTTTTGCCCTAATTTTGTCAAAATTTTGAATTTCCTGAAATTTCTTGCAATTTAATCTAATTAGTTAAAACTTTCGACTGTTTGAGTCTTACAGGATAGTTTAGGATCTAAGTAAGTCCTCCTGCCCATGTGTATGGGTGAAAAGTGAGGCTTTTTCCCAATTTACATCGTTATTATGCTGAAATTTTGGATTTTTACTCTCTACTAATCCATTATTTGTTTTTCTTTCTTATTTGCAGATACTATGGCCCGTACCAAGGTACCCAAAGTTCACGACCATCTTCGCTTCCGTTCCAACGAAGCCGAGACACATTATGCCCACTACGCTCGCAAGAAAGTAGAGGGAGGCCGCAAAGTAGACTTGGCTAGCTTAGCCTTGTTCAATGTGGAGAGAGCCTTTGGTGATATGGGATGGCTCCCTGTCATCACTTATGACGTGTGTACCCGTCCTTACTTGGTACGTCAGTTCTACTGTAATCTCCAGGTGGTAGGAGATTACAATGATGTGGAGAGGGGTGATGAGCTTCGCATCACGAGCTATGTCAAGGGGGTTGACGTTTCATTTGATTATCGGCAGCTGGCGGACTTATTGGGCATTTCCTATGCTGGCCCCATGGTGTTCTCTGCTCCTGGAGAGCCCCAGTTCTTTTCCCTACAGATGAGGGCTGAGATCGATAGCCAGCTCATCAGACCTGATCGCTAGCAGATGAAAGCGAGTTGTCTGCGCTCAGATCCACGGGTATACTACAAGATCATTCAGCATAACTTGATACCACAGAGTGGTCATTAGGAGAGGGTCTCCCAGTTGACCCAGTATATATTATACTGTATATGCACTAGGCAGCCCGTCTACCTTCCCTACATCATCATGCGTACGATGATCAGTGCCACGTTGCCCAATCACACTGGCAACCTTCCTTACTGACGCATGATCACTACCTTGCTTACCCGCCTGGGGGTTGACTTAGTGGATGAAAAGATTCAGGAGAAATCCTTCTCATCGCCTCTGGATTGGGAGGCTATCTGCAAGATGGGCATGCGGGATGCCCAGGTCAGTGATGAGGAGAGGAATGCGATGGTGCGCCCTCGCACTCGAGTGGAGATAGCTGATGCTGAGGCTGCAGCAGCAGCCGCTGGAGCAGGGGTTCATGGGGATGATGACGATCGGCTGTACATGATGTAGATGTCATACCTCCTCCATCACCTACTCATGCTACTGGAGCTGGTCTGTCTTCTTCAGCTGGTCCTTTGCATGCAGCTGGTCCTTTGCATGCAGCTGGTCCTTCATATACTCCATCTGATGACATGATGAGGATATTACACGAGATACGAGAGGCTCAACGTATGTCTGACCTGAGAGTGGAGAGCTTCTAGAGGCTCAGCGTGTGACTGACCAACGGGTGGCTGATCTCACAGCTAGTCTCCAGACGAGCCAGACTCAGATAGCTTGGTTGAGTAGGGTCTACGCTGAGGACTATGATAGAGACCGTGAGGCACTGCCTCCCCCAACACCTCCAGCTTCTTAATTTACTTCTTTTATTTTTCTTTTTGTATTGCAGAGTAACTGTCCGGACTGTGGACTGTACTCCGCTTTAATCATATATATAAACGTTTGTTCTTCTTTTTGGTTGTATATAAATTTGTTTCTCAATTAATAGATGCATTATTCTCTTTCAGTTTGGTCTCAAACAACACAGGTGCTTATGGTGTGTTATTATTACATCTTTTAAATTTTTATCCTATCTCAGTTCACGACCCTTTTGTAGAAGTATACGGTTTAATAGATAAAGTTTGAGATGCTCTGATACCAAGTTGTCACACCCCAATTCTGCATAATTCAGAATGGTGTGATGAACCGCTAATAAACCAATGATTAAACCAGGATCTCTAATAGGCGGTATCCATTAAAAATAAAACCATACACATCCACAATCATAATCAGAATAAATACACAATTGCGGAAGTCTTATAGTAAATGAACCGAGAACTCTAAATGTAATAATCATAATTAAAATATCAAGTTATTGTTGTATCAACTGAGACATAAATAACTAAAATACCAATTACATCCTTTTATAAATTCAAACAAATCCTAATAGAATACGCATGAGTTGCACTCGCATGAGGGGTCATGCGCATCCTCTAAGTCTTCAGCGTCCATTGCAGCAACACGCGCATACACCGGATCATTCATATAATCTGCAACTAAAGTACCTGCATTATCAACTAAAAAAATATTCGACGTCGAGAGGGTGAGCACACATCATGGCTCAGTGAGCAAACAAAATAATGCAACAAACATATGCATGCACTCAATTCAAATCTTTGGTCTGGTATATAAGTTTGCAATGTGCTATAGAAAGGATAGGTGGCCGCTGCACCGCTATGCACGAGAGTGTGGATACGCCCAATGAAAGCGGCACTATCACCCATAGCACCTCCTTCCTTCGTCCTCTTGGCAGCTCGTGTTTCGACTTTCTGAGAGACGACTTTGCTGGCACAATATACCCCGATGAAAACGGCATCGAAGTACCGGTTGATGCCATACCAACAAATAAACCCCTGCTGGCTAGGGTTGCAAACTAGGCTCGCAACTAACCAATCCTAATGTCAAACAGTGTATCCAAGGTCTCACCCCAGCATCTCTCAGAACGCCCATAGTGATAGGGCTAAGGCCCCCCGGCAGAGTCAGAGACTACACGGTCCGAGACCACCTCCCCTTACACACCATGACGTAATAGTTCTGCTAAAGTAATGGCGATACGACGATGCTAATGCACGAGACTTGAGTTAGAGATAGAGCTAGAGTGTTGAGGCCTGGCCTACGACACCCCCCCTGATACTCGCTCGCATCAAGCACATCAACTACTTGCTTAGTGGACATGACTTGAATAGACAATGGCACAATATACCCCGATGAGAACGGCATCGAAGTACCGATTGATACCATCCCTACCCGCACCATGTACACCAGCCAAACACAAACATTCACATGCCTATTCCTATCATCATCATCTTCATCATGTTATAATCAATAAATTTAAATATGCATGAACAGTAATAATAGAAATATTGGATGACATGTTGAATGCACATTACAAGCATACACGCATAGAATCAATCGTGGTATTGGACTCAAGAAATAAAATAGTTTATTATTAACCAATTAGTTTAGGTCTTGTTCCCTCACCTTTACTTGATCGTAGGTCCTCTTTCAAGCTTTAAGAATCAACTATATATCGATATTATATCACTAGAAGACCTAACCAAGTCGATAAAATTTAATTAGAATTAATTCAGACCTTAAAAAATATTCTGTTAACTGGGGGTTGATGCTAGGGTCGGAGGTTCCATCCTAGGTGCGACCACCCACAGTCTGGACTTCCCGAACACTGGGGGTCGATGATCAGGGTCTGGTAGGGTCGATTGGCCATCGACCCCCCGTGCGACCCCCTATGGGTTTAGTCAAATTTTGATCCTACAGTCCCTTCCTTCGTGTTTGGGGTCCTATGGCTTGCTTCTACAATCCATTCCATACACGTTCTATGGCCTAGAACCGTAGTTCACTCACCTATATGGCTTTTATGATCTCCCCCATGGTTTTCCATGAAAACCTAACCATGGGTGGATGATTTGGGTTTCTCCTACATCATTTCCTCTTCTCTATCTATTCTAAGGTCTATATAATTGCATGGAGATAGTATCCATACCTAAGAATTAGGCTTGTTTCTCTGAAGCCTTCTCTTTGATCTTCTTCTCCACTTTCCTTCTCTTCTCTTTCTCTTTCTCTTCTCTTTTCTTTCTCTCAATCCAATTAGGGTTCTAAAAGGAGTGAAAGAGGCTTAGGGACGTCCTATTTATAGAGTAGAAACTCCCAAAATAAGTCCCATTGAGATTAGGAAAAAATCCCATTGAAATTTGGAAAGTTTCCAAATCACGATTTCTGTCGACAGACTGGGGGTCGATGAGGGGGTCAGAGATCCCGTCGACCCTTGGTTTTAAAATGTCCAACCCCCGGTTAAAAACTGTGGGTCTTACTTTTTGTGCTGGGGGGGTCCGACCCCACCTCACTGGGTGTGCAACCCTCGCCCCTTTTTGAGTGTTTTTTGGTCAGTTTAATACCTGGGATCACGATCTCCTTCACGCACTTGGTCCATTTGGCTCGACCACGATGGGTAGACCTGGTTCAAGGTGGTATGACCGGGTTAGATTGACACGGGTATTACATACAACCCTTAAGATGACCCCTTAGTGGCCCTCTACCAAGAGAAGTGCCCTCTACATCAATAGGATCCATATTAGCTGTCTCAGAAGAGGTACTACAACCAAAGCTAAAAAGATTTTGAAATTGAGGGGTGAGATCCCATCCTAGCTCAGCAAGAAGTCAGGTATCCAATGCAATCCTATTCAACAATTTATGAATGTAGTACAGAAGCAAATAAACAAGCAATTGTGAGTGGTAATCAAATATGTATGCAATCATGGTCAGCCTACACCCTAGCTCAATCGCAGCCCATGAGTAAACCACCATTGATCCCAAACACTCCTTGTAATGAATCAATGACACCCCTGACCTGAGCACTCCTCGATGATTAGTGGCTCGTACACCCATGAGTAGACCCCCATTGATCCCGAGCACCCCTCGATGATCAATGATACCCCTGACCCAAGCACTCCTAGATGATTAGTGGCTTGTCCATCATTTACTAAAGTACAAGTCCTTTGACCGAGTTGATGCAGGATACATGAGAATATCATAAATAGTGCTACACCCCAGTAGAAATTCCACTCCAATGGACTGATCGTGTCCCTACTAAGGTATAACCAAACATATGGTCATGTATCGTGCTCCCACACGCTGCATGATCATATACCCCATACACAATCACATCCATAGCAACAATCACTCAATACGGCATGTGCACGTAGTATGTAAAACTATACTCCAATAGGAATCTCCGTTCCACTCCCATGGACTGATGGTGTCCCCACTAGAGCATAAAGTGCCAACATGGCACATGTATTGTACTCTCATACTCTACACACCCATCATTCATGGTCTTAATAAAGACTGCACCCAGTAGGGAACCCCAACTCCCTACTCCCATGGTTGGTCAAGCCTCCACTAAGGTACAGTCATTCCCAACTTGATTCATGAGGCCACTCATTACATGAACCACCATACATGGGTGGCATCCCAATAGAGAACCCTGGATTTCCACTCTCATGGATCACCGTGTCTCCACTAAGACACTGGCACCCCAACATGGAACGCATGTTCATACTCCCATACGTCACATGCACCATCATACATGGTTATGCATGCCAATAATATGAACAACTACTGTCACACCCCAATTCTGATCCAACCAGAATGGTGTGAGTGAACCATCATTGAACCAACGGTTCACACCAGGATCTCGAATAGGCCGTGTCCATTCATACAAACCATTGCACATAACCACAATCAGAATATAAATAATACAGCAGAAGCCTTTAAATAAATGAATTGAGAATCTATTGATAATTAAATAGAATATCCAATTATTTAAATCCAAACATAAAATATCATATCCTTACATCCACTTAATCCAACTGAAAATAACTGGAACAAATAAATAAAAATCCAATCAAAGGTACATGCAGAAAGGGCACTCGCATGAAGCGTCATGCTCATCCTCTCCTGCCTGTACACCCAAAGCAGCAACATCACTATATGCCGGAGCATTCATGTAGTCATCCACCGTATAACCTGCATCAACATCTAAAAACATGTATATATACAAAGGGTGAGCTCACAACTTAGCTCAGTAAGACAATCAGACAGTTTCACAATATAATGCATGAGTAACAATCAATTTATGTTGTGGTCTGGTTTAAGTTTACAATGTGCTATAGAAAGGTTTGGTGGCCCCCGCACCTCTATACACGAGTGTGTGGAACCTCATGGATCACACCCCCATTGGCCCACATGCACTTGTCATGGAATAGAGATAGAGCTAAGATACCCCCGTACCTCCCCTGATGCTCTACCCATACTAGTACCTAAGCCCCTACTGGCCAGGGCTCGCAACTAACCAATCCTATATGTCATCAATGTATGCTCTATCCCAGCACAGCCGTCTATGGCATAGAGATAGAGCTAAGGCATTCCCACACCTCCCCTGATGCCCTATCCGCAACTAACCCACTAGGATAGATACATAACGCAGGTAGACCCTATCACAACATAACTCCCTACGGCATAGAGATAGAGCTAAAGCATCGTGGACAAGCCAGTGTCGACCTCGGAGACCACAGTGCCACACACCATGGCCAGGCCAGCATCAACATCAGAGACCACCGTACCACGACCTTCCCCTGATGCCCCACCCGTACCAAGCATGTTAAGATAGATTACTACAAAAAGTGCTAGTGTGAGGAGTGATCCCAGGCCCATGCCCCACTCCACACACTCACAAAAACAATCACATGCTTAACAATCACATCCTATCAATGCATGAACAGTAATAATAACTGAAATTAAAAGATGGCATGTGAATATGCACAAACATCACATTATATATAATCAGGTGATTAACATCGACTTATTGTCCATTAATTATTAGGTTTAGGTCAGATTCCTTTACCTGACGCTCGTTTGTTAGCTTGCTCCACGTCGCAAGATCCAAACGGGAAGTCACAAAGTCCTACAATATTATTAGGGTTTCATTAGAATAGTTTTCTTAGGGTTTCATGTTGATCGGAAATCAACAAAGTCCAAAACCAGCCTTTCAGAGCTGACCGGTCGCAACATACCGGTTGCAGCTCTGTGAGCAAACTAGCAATCGGTATGGTCGACCATTATGTCTCCGGAAGACCATACACTTGGTTTTTCGACTGCCATCGATCGATCTCCTTGGATTTTCAGGGTTTCTCCTATCCATTCTAAGTATAATCTTTGAGTTAGAGTTATCCCCAACTCATTCAAGTTTTATTTCGATGAATATCATCTCGGAACTCGAATCTAAGGTTTGACGGCAACTTAGGGTTTTAAGGTCCAACTAGGGTTTTAGATCAATACCTACTTTGCATGGTATTGATCCACCCCTATAACTATCATAGGATAAGAAGATTGATCCAAACACTTACCATTGATTGGCGTAACTTGAGCGTCGTCGAACGGTAATGGCGGCACCTTCTTCTTCTTCCTAGCTTCCTCCCTTTTCCAACCTCCTTCTCCTCTCTAGGGTTTGTGAGAGACAATGGAAAGGATTTGAGGAGGTTTAAGGGTGTATTTATAGGCTAACATTAGGGTTTAGTAACCCTATTAAGATTAGGAAGGTTCAGGCATTAGGGTTTAGGAAAATGGGACCCACAGAGATCCAATTCTGGATCTCCGCACTCAGCTGCGCAGAGCTGACCGGTCGATCGGTACCAAAACCGGTATCATCGATCGGTCAACATAAAATGATGATTATTTGACCATCTTTGATCCGAATTTGTACCTTCTTGTCATCCGCTCGTCCCGTCTGGCCCGGTGATGATCGGAAGACCTGCTACGACACAAAACCAAGGTTTAGACCGGGTTTACGGAGTGCGGGTCTTACAACTACTCCTTGCAGAGAACCCAGGATCCCCACTCCCATGGTTCACCATGTCTCTACCAAGATACAACAACTATTAACATACATAGTTATAGCTATATGCAAATGCATGAACAGCTATACAATTTATTGGATGACATGTTATAGCAAAATTAAATGTACACATAGCAATCACATGCTCAAACTCTACGTGACCCGACTCCTCACCTGTAGACATTGGTGGTGCTGAAGAACCTTGAAGTCGACAAAAGGCTTCGTCCACGACCCATGATGTTTTACCTAATTAGTTAGATAAGCTTCATTAGTTTGGTAATCATCTTTTAAAACCAGCATAGATAAGTCCTAGGATCCATGCACTGGTCCTAAGATAAGTTGGGAACCAAAAGGTAAGTCATTCTAATCATTCCTAGGCTTACAAGTTAAAACAGACTAAACCATAGGATGGAACCGGTTGATCGTTCCTCTAGTACTGTAGGCCGGTTAACACTTAGTCATTTCTTAGTAAACAGAATCAAAGGATGAATTGGATGGTCGGTCATCGGTAGACCATCCGCTTCATATCCACTGTTATACAGTGTGGTTCCAATAGGTCATTTGGAAGCTTTCTCAGGTGATACATCATCTGGCACTGCCTCCTGCTTCTACCTCAGGTTCATGCCACCAGTTCAGTAGCATCGATTTTGTGACACCGATTTGGTACCACCGGTTCTGTGTCACTAGTTCTATGCCACCGATTCTGTGATACCGGTTCTGTGTCACAGGTTCTATGACACCTGTTTTGGGTCACCGGTTTTAAGACACTGGTTTCATGCCACCGTGACACCAGTTCTGTGACATCGATTCTACGACACCAGTTCAAACCCAAAAAACTAGGTCACAAACAAAAATTGGTTTCCAAGCTTAGGGATTTGATTCCCAATGGTTTCACCTTTATTTATTTAATGGGAATCATCTTCCCACCGGTTATACATTCAATGGGAACCATTTATGGTTTCATTGACTCTATTCATAGAGCTGGGTGGAGAAAAACCTAATTTCTGGGTTTAATGGTGGTCACCATTAATGGTGCTCAACTACCAAGGTCCCTAGCCTTAAACACCAAACAAAGAAAGGATGAGGTTCATTCAACTTACCTCCAAGGAGATTGGGACTAGGGCTTGGAGCTTTGAGTTCCAAGTTTTTTCTTCCTCTTCTCTTCTTCTCCCACTCACACTCTCCCACGGTTCCAAATGGAAGGAAAGGAGGTTGGGTCCTCCTTTTTATAGAACCCATGGAGAGAGAAAGGTACAATCCCGTGTTCAATCAATTGTAGTTAAGTGGATGAACGTTCATCCGATTATGCCTCTGGTTAGGCTTAAAAAATAGTTTTAGGCCTAGTTTGGGGAGCCTGATTTGGTGGGGATGATTGCTAGGTTTCATGTATCTTCTCTCACATGTACTATCATCACTAAGTGATCCAAGAAGTTAACCCCACATCATATGGAGGGTTGAAAGTCATTGTGCCAAGTGTTGGCACAATAATATCAGATACAAAGAGATCTGAATTGTGAGGATTTCAGAGTGGGTCTTACAATACCCCCAATTTGTAAGACCCGCACTCCATGAACCCGATCTATACCTTGAATTCAAGTCGTAATAGGTCTTCCAATCATCACCGGGCCAGACGGGACGAGCGGATGACAAACAGGTACAAAATAGACCGAATTAAGTATGAATTAATTCATACCGGTCGATGGTACCGGTCTTGGTACTGGTCGATCGGTATAGCCTGCACGGCAGACCACTAAGATCCAAAAACAGATCTCTACGGGTCCCACTTTCCAAATTTCAAACCGAAGGACTTTTCTAATGCTAAGAGGCTTCCTAAACCTAAACCTAGCCTATATAAACCTCTCTAAACCTCCTAAAACCTCTTCCATGATCCTCACAAACCCTAGAAAGGAGAAAGAGGCTGAAGAAGGAGAAGAAGCTAGGAAGGAGAGGGAAGAGCCGCCATTGCCGTTCGATGAAGAACAAGTTACTGCAATTCAACGGTAAGTGCTCAAACCTTCCTCTACCATAAATAATCTAGAATGGTTAGTTGTAGTTGGACCAATACCATGCAAAGTGAGGTATTGATCTAAATCCTATGTTGCCGTCAAACCCTAATTTAGTCGATAAACCCTATATTCAAGTTCTAGGTTGAGATCATCAAAACTAGGACTTAAATGGAGTTGAAAACAACTCTAACTCAATGCTTAGACCTAGGATGTGTAGGAGAAACCCTAGGATCAATAGAGGGTGACCGACGGAAGGCGAAAACCAAGTGTATGGTCTTCCGGAGACATACCGGTCGAACCATACCAGTCGCACCATATGCGACTGGTACCGCGATCGGTACCTCTCGGGGACTGGTCTGTGCGGACCGACCGACCATACCGATCGCAGGTTTTCCCCACAGTGCTAGGACCGGTACCTGTGATCGGTCAGCTCTGTGAGATGTGTTTTGTCATTGTTGGTTTTCGACCAACGTAAACCTATTCTAACTAAACCCTAATATCGTGTAGGACCTTGTGATAGCACATTTGGACCTTGTGACGCGGAGCAAACTATCAAACAAGCATCAGGTGAGGGAACAAGAACTAAACTAATTGGATAATAAAAAACTATTTTTGCTTATTGAGTCCGATACCATGATTGATTGATTCTATGCGTGTGTCTGTGTTTTGTATATTTAACATGTCATCCAATATTCCTACAATTACTATTCATGCATATTTAATTTTGTTTATTTATAACATGATGATGATGATGAAGCTAGGAATAGGCATGTGAATGTTTCTGTGTGGTTAGCGTACTTGATGTGAGTAGGGCATTAGGGGGAGGACGTGACACTGTGGATTTTTCTGGTCACTAGACTCTAGCTCTATCTCTACTCAAGTCTTGTCCACTAACATTGTCGTATCGCCATTACCTTAGCAAAGCTATTACATCGTAGGGCATCAAGGGGAGGTGGTCTCGGACCGTGTAGTCTCTGACTCTGCCGCGGGGCCTTAGCTCTATCTCTATGGATGTATTAAGGGATGCTGGGGTGAGGCCTTGGATACACTGTTTGACATTAGGATTGGTTAGTTGCGAGCCCAGTTTGCAAGCCCTCGCCAACAAGGGCTTACGTGTTGGTATGGGTGCATGTGGTACAGCAATGCCAATACTCATTGGGTACATTCTTTCCATGGTGGGTGCATGTGGGACGGCAATGCCGATATTCATTGGGTGGCTTCACACACTCGTGTATAGAGGTGAAGCGGCCTCCAAACCTTTCTATAACACATTGCAAACTTATGAACCAGACCAAAGATATGAATTGAATGAATGCATATGTTTGTTGCATTGTTTTGTTTGTTCACTGAGCCGTGATGTGTGCTCACCCTTTTGACGTCGAATGCTTTTAGTTGATGATGCAGGTACCACGGTTGAAGACTACATGAATGCTCCTATGTATGGACATGCGGCGGCAATGGACGCTGAAGTTATGGTGGAGTCGCATGATTCGTCATGCGAGTGCAACTCTTGTGTTTTGGATTAGAATTTTATTCAATTTATACAGATGATGTAATTGATTAAATATTTTATTCTATGTCTTAGTCAATGGATAATAATTGGATAATTTATTATTTTATAATTGTTAGAGTCTTTGTTAGACTCTCAGTTCATTTAATATTTAAGACTTCCGCTATTGTGTATTTACTCTGATTATTGTTGTGGATGTGTATGGTTTAAGTAAACGGACACAGCCTATTTGAGATCCTGGTTGAACCGTTGATTTATTAGCGGTTCATTACACCATTCTGAATAGTGCAGAATTGGGGTGTGACAACTTGGTATCAAAGCTCTCAGGCCCTGTCTATTAAACCAGCATATTTGCACTTAACTGAGGCGATGAACTGAGATAGGAAGAATTTAAAAGATTTAATAAAAATACACCCTAAGCACTTGTTTGATGCCTGAGACTAAATACTAAAGACCATAATGTACTATACTAAAGGTGGAATTAATAAACAGTCATGCTCTAGATAGGAACCTTGAAGACAGGTGAGAAAAATCATAAACTTCTATTAAATGGAAAAAGGAATCTGTATAAAGAGTAAAATATAGAACATCCAAAGAGCTAGATAGGTTTATACAGGATGTGGTGCATTATTGACTTACTCTTATGATTATAGAGGATGCACATACCTAATTCTAATTCTCGTACCTTGACAGAATACCTTCTTGATTCAACCTGTCAATTGGAGTTATAGATGTTATTTCCTTAGAATTAGTCCTGATTATACCAATTTAAGCTACTCTCATAATCGACACCATGAATAAAGATATGAACCGAATGAACATTTAAAGGTTAATCATTTCAAATGTACATCTTTTTAATTTTATACCTGATTTATTGATGTACCAAAACTTTCTCCAGATTTATTTTGTATAGTGCCTTGACCAATGGCATTATATATACTCGATACAACCTATAACCTTGAGGTTAAGAGTTATAAAACCTCTATTTTCTATGTATTTGGATCACCGTGCAACTTAACGACCTTTTGATGTCAGTTGGATTACCACAGATTTACCCCTGATCCTTTAAACCTAAGTTCATTAGAAAGAAGCAAGTGTTCATCATTAACCTGAATTCGAAAGAAGAAAATGAATTGCTTTTGGACAAACATTCTAATTCTTACATCTCTCGACATCCATTGATAAGATGTTTAGTGAATAAGGAATTATGGGAAGTAAGATGATTAAATTCAGATTAGATTCTATAGCCAAGGAACCTCATATGAAGAAATGGAGGATCTGTTTCATGATTGCTGAATAGATGGATATGATCATGTCTATAAAAGAGTGCATGAGCAAGAAAGTAAATAACAATCACAAGATATTTTTTGAGGTATATGAAAGAGAGATCAGTGTAGAACAACAATGATAAAGAAGGTGTAAGCTAATGAGATTTTTGGGATATATGAGATTTTAAACAATAATCTTTGAAAAACTAAGAGATTAAGGAGCTAGATGTGCTCTTAAGACCTTTATACCAGATTTTGCTAGTTCAAGCCCTTTTGGATTAGATGTTGTATTGGATGAGTGTTATTAATAATGTTCGAATCATATGGATGGACAGAATTGGATGCAACCTAAATCGACTTGAGATGGCAGACTTTGACGTCATCTTGGGAATATACTGGTTGTCTCAACAGTCTACAAGGTTGTTATGTGCATAGAAGAGGTTATCATTCAAGAATAAAGATGGCATATAATTTAGTTTTATTAGAAGCATGTTGCCTAAGAAGTGAAAGCTGATCCTCTCTATGCTAAAGGCGAAAAGATGCTTTGAAGAGAAAGAAGTTGGGTATCTAGTATCGGTGGTCGACCTCACCAAGGAAGCACCATGAATGGAGGATATTGATGTCTTGCGTGACTTTTCAGATGTATTTTCTGAAGAACTACCAGGACTACCACTCGACCAAGCTACAGAGTTTGTTATAGATCTGATACCCAGAGCCGCACCAGTATCTAAAGCACCCTATCGAATGGCTCCTACTGAACTGAAGGAATTAAAAGTACAGTTACAGGAACTACTGGACAAGGGTTACATCAGACCTAGCATATCACCGTGGGGAGCGCCAGTATTATTCTTAAAGAAGAAGGACGGTAGTGTTCGATTGTGTATAGACTACTGGGAACTGAATAAGCTAACAATCAAGAATCGGTACCCATTGCCTCGGATCGATGACTTGTTCGATCAGTTGCAAGGTGCCAAGGTGTTCTCCAAGATCGATCTTTGGTCAAGATACCATCAGTTGAAGATTAAGAACGGTGATATTCCCAAGACAGCATTCAGGACGAGATATGGACATTATGAATTTTTGGTCATGTCTTTTGGATTGACTAACGCACCAGCAACTTTTATGGAACTTATGAATCAGGTATTCCATGATATGTTGGATACGTCGGTCATTGTATTTATTGATGATATATTAGTCTACTCCAATGACAAGGAAACTCATATTATGAATCTAAGAGTCGCTCTGCAACGATTAAGGAAGGAGAAGCTTTACGTCAAATTTACAAAGTGTGAGTTTTGATTAAATGAGGTCGCTTTCTTAGGCCATATTGTATCCGCTGAAGGAATTAAAGTGGATCCTAGCAAGATTGAAGCCATTGTGATGTGGAAAGCACCAAAGAGCATTGCAGAAATTAGAAGTTTCTTAGGTCTAGCTAGGTATTATTGATGATTCATGGAAGACTATTCCAAGATTGCCATACCTCTCACCAGTTTGACTAAGAAAGGAAAAAAGTTTGTTTGGACTGATAAATGTGAGAAGAGTTTTCTAACATTGAAGGCTAGATTGATATTTGCTCTGATCTTGACTATTCCTATTCCAGGACAGCCATTTATCTTGTATACTAATGTGTCGGGTTTGGGTTTAGGATGTGTACTTATGCAAAGAGAACAAGTAATTGTGTATGCCTCAAGACAACTGAAGACACATGAGAAGAATTATCCCACTCATGACTTGGAATTAGCGGCAATAGTACATGCTGTCAAGATATGGAGACATTACTTGTACGGAGAGAAATTTCTGATTTAATCAGATCATAAGAGTCTCACTTATCTTTTTAATCAGAAGGAGTTGAACATGCGACAAAGAAGATGGCTGGAATTATTAAAGAATTATGATTGTGATATCCAGTATCATCCAGGAAAGGCTAATGTAGTTGCTGATGCGTTAAGCAGAAAAGCAATGATAAAATCTCAAGGAGAGGTTAACACAACTGCAGCAATGTGTACTACAGGAAAAGTGTTCAATTATGGTAATGAGCAGTTTGTGATAGATGCACCGGGTGAATCAAACCACCAAGGGTTTATTCATCAGTTTTCAAATATGTTCGCAATGTTAAAGATTGTACTTGATATAATTGATGAAATGAAAACAGCTATTAGATCAGATCCTTATCTAAGAACGGTACAAGAAGACATCAAAAAAGGTAAGATTATTCCTGAGTTCACCTTAGATGATGAGAAGGTACTGAAGTACAAAGGAAGAATATGTGTTCTTGACACAGAAAATTTGGACATTAGGCACCGACTAATAAAAGAAGCTCATACCACCGCCTAATTGGTACATCCTGGAAGTATAAAGATGTATCATGATTTAAAGAAATTATATTGGTGGAGAGGAATGAAAGTAGATGTAGCTAAATTCGTGTCTCAATGCCTAAATTGTCAGAGGGTGAAGGCTGAACGACAAAGACCTGCAGGACTGTTGTAACCGCTGCCAGAACCAGCATGAAAATGGGACTGCATCACTATGGACTTCGTCACCGGGTTACCATTAACTCCTCGAGTGGTTGATGCGGTCTTGGTGATTGTAGATCATCTGACTAAGACAGCTCGCTTTATAGCAATACGACCACAGTATACCCTGGAGAGGTTAGCCAAGCTATATGTGGATAACATTGTCAGACTACATGGTGTACCTGAAAGCATTATGTCAAACAAAGACCCACGCTTTACTTCAAAGTTTTGGGAAGGATTGCAAAAGGTTATGGGTACAACGTTGAAGTTCAGTACTGCATTCCATCCTCAGACAGACAGACAGCCGAAGCGTACCATTCAGATTTTAGAAGACATGCTTCGAGCCTATGTAATTGATTTTAAAGGATCACGGGATGAGAAACTACCATTGATCGAGTTCGCCTACATCAACAGCTATCAAGCTACTATACAGATGTCACCCTATGAAGCACTGTATGGTAGAAAGTATCGAACTCCTTTGTTTTGGAATGAAGTTGGAGAACATAGCATTTGGATCAGAATTTATTGAAGAAACCTGTCGAGTAGTCGACATCATCAAGGAAAGAGTTAGAACAGCTCAGAATCGTCAGAAACAGTATGCAGATACTCGACGCAGTGACCTTGAATTTGTCATAGGTGATAAGGTGTTCTTGAAAGTATCACCTATGCGAGGTTTAAAGCAGTTTGGACAAAAAAAAAGCTTAGTCCGAGATATGTCGGGCCATATGAGATTCTAGCTAAACGTGAAAAGGTGGCTTATTAGCTAGCACTACCACCGTCTATGTCAAATGTGCATGATGTATTCCATGTTTCATTATTGAAGAAGTACGTCAGGGACCCAACACACATTTTGACAGTTGATCCACCTGATTTGACTGATGATTTGACATTTGAAGTAGCACCAACTGAAATCACCAGTCGAAAGGTTCAACGACTACATAACCGTGATATCTACTATGTTAAGGTCATCTGGAGAAGCCGAGATATAGAAGAAATCACATGAGAAGAAGAGAATGCTATGCGAAAGCAATACCCACATCTTTTCGACTCGGAAGGTATGTACAATTTCGAGGAAAAATTTTTTAATAAGAAGGGGGGAGTTGTAAGACCCGCACTCCATGAACCCGATCTAAACCTTGAATTCATGTCGTAACAGGTCTTCCAATCATCACCGGGCCAGACGGGACGAGCGGATGACAAACAGGTACAGACCGAATTAAGTATGAATTAATTCATACCGATCGATGGTACCAGTCTTGGTACCGGTCGATTGGTATAGCCTGCGCGGCAGACCACTAAGATCTGAAAATAGATCTCTCGAGGACTGGTCTGTGGGGATCGGCCGACCATACCGGTCGTAGGTTTTCCCCACAGTGTTGCGATCGATACCTATGATCGGTCAGCTCTGTGAGATGTGTTTTGTCATTGTTGGTTTCCGACCAATGTAAACCTATTCTAACTAAACCCTAATATCGTTTGGACCTTGTGATAGCACGTTTGGACCTTGTGACGCAGAGCGAACTATCAAACAAGCGTCAAGTGAGGGAAGAAGACCTAAACTAATTGGATAATAAAAAGCTATTTTTGCTTATTGAGTCCGATACCATGATTGAATGATTCTATGTGTGTATGCATGTTTTGTGCATTTAACATGTCATCTAAGATTCTTGCTATTACTGTTCATGCATATTTAATTTTGTTTATTTATAACATGATGATGATGATGAAGCTAGAAATAGGCATGTAAATGTTTGTGTGTGGTTAGCGTACTTGATGTGAGTAGGGCATCAGGGGGAGGACGTCACACTGTGGTTTTTTTCTGGTCACCAGACTCTAGCTCTATCTCTACTCAAGTCTTGTCCACTAACATCATCGTATCGCCATTACCTTAGCAAACCTATTACGTCGTAGGGCATCAGGGGAGGTGGTCTCGGACCGTGTAGTCTCTGACTCTGCCGGGGGGCCTTAGCTCTATCTCTATGGACGTATTGAGGGATGTTGGGGTGAGGCCTTGGATACACTATTTAACATTGGGATTGGTTAGTTGCGAGCCCAGTTTGCAAGCCCTCGCCAACAGGTGTTTACGTGTTGGTATGGGTGCATGTGGTACAGCAATGTCGATACTCATTGGGTACACTGTTTCCATGGTGGGTGCATATGGGACGGCAATGCCGATATTCATTGGGCAGCTTCACATTCGTGTATAGAGGTGAGGCGGCCTCCGAACATTTCTATAGCACATTTATGAATCAGACCAAAGATATGAATTGAATGCATGCATATGTTTGTTGCATTGTTTTGTTTGTGCCGTGATGTGTGCTCACCCTTTCGACATCGAATGCTTTTAAATGAAGATGCAGGTACTACGGTTGAAGACTACATGAATGCTCCTATGTATGGACATGCGGCGGCGATGGACACTGAAGTTATTGTCACACCCCAATTCCGCACTATTCAGAATGGTGTGATGAACCGCTAACAAACCAACGGTTCAACCAGGATCTCGAGTAGGCTATATCCGTGTTATCTGAACCCCATACATTCACATTCATAATCAGAGAAAATATATAATAGCGGAAGTCTTATAGTAAAACGAACTGAGAATCTATTGTGATATTAATATTTAAATAACAAATTATTCTGTATAAACTAAGGCATAAATAAATATCAAATACTTGTCTTTAATAAATCCAAATAAAGAAAACTAGAAAAATATCTAATCGAATACACATGAGTTACACTTGCAAGAGAAGTCATGTGTATCCACTTCAGCTTCAACTACCATCGTTGCGATGGTCCCGTACTCTGGAGCATTTATATAATCTTCAACGGTTGTACATGCATCATCAACTAAAGAAATTCGATGTCGAGGGGTGAGCACACATCATGGCTCAGTGAGCAAACAAAACAATGCAACAATACATATGCATGCAATCAATTCATATCTTTGGTCTGGTTTTACGTTTGCATTGTGCTATAGAAAGGATAGGTGGCCGCCGCACCTCTATGCACGAGAGTGTGGATACGCCCGATGACTCTCATCGTCGCCCACAGCACCCAAATGAACATTGTACAACGAAGGTCACATTTATCGATGCACAACTCCATACCAACAAATGAACCCCTGATGGCTAGGGCTGCAAACGGGGCTCGCTACTAACCAATCCTAATGTCAAACAATGTATCCAAGGCCTCACCCCAGCATCCCTCAGAGCACCCGTAGAGATAGAGCTAAGGCCCCCCGGTAGAGTATAGGACTTAAGGACCGAGACCCTCCTTGATGTCCTATGTCGTAATAGTTCTGCTAAGGTAATGGCGATACAACGATGCTAATGCACAAGACTTGAATCAGAGATAGAGCTAAAGTGTCAGTCAGAGATAGAGCTAAACTGTCTGGATCAAACACCGCATAACACCTCCCCTGATGCCCTACTCGCATCAAGCACACTAACCACACACAAACATTCACTTGCCTATTCCTAGCATCAAATCATCATCATCATGTTATAAGTAAACAAAGTAAAATATGCATGAACAATAACAGCAGGAATATTGGATGACATGTTGAATGCACATTACAAGCATATTCGCATAGAATCAAGCATAGCATTGGACTCAAGAAAATAAAAGTAGTTTATTATTAACCAATTAGTTTAGGTCTTGTTTCCTCACCTTAGCTTGTTAATAGATCCTCTTCCAAGCTTTAGAATCACCTTAATAATGTTATTATATTGCTAGAAGACCTAACAAAGTCGATAGAATTTAATTAGGATTTATTCAGAATTTAAAAATCATGCTGTTAACTGAGGGTCGGAGTCATGATCGACCCTTGGTGCGACCCTCCCCATTCTGGACTTCCCGAACACTGAGGGTCGATTCTCAGGATCACATAGGGTCGGATGGTCATCGACCCTCTGTGCGACCCTCGGTGGATTTTGGTCAATTTCCCTCCTTTTAGTCCATTATTCGTGTTTGGGGTCCTATGGCTTTCTCCTACAGTCCATTCAACATTCATTCCATGGTCTAGAACCATGAATCATCCACCTAGATGGTTTGGGTTTCTTCGAGATCATACTCCCATCATTATCTAAGCTCAGGTCTGTAGAAACTCATGGAATTAGTATCCATACCTGAGAAGAATACTCCTTCTCTGCAACTCTTCTCCTTTTGATTTCTTCTCTCCCTTCTCTTCTTCTTCTCCTCCTTCTCTTCTCTTTCTCTCAATTCAATTAGGGTTGTAAAAGGAGTGAAAGAGGCTTAGGGACGTCCTCTAAATAGAGTAGAAACATCCTAAAATAAGTCCATTAGAGATTAGGAAAGAATCCAAATCGAAAATTAGGAAATTTCTTAATTTCAGTTTTGGTGGCAACTAAGGGTCGATGGGAGGGTCGATGATCCCGTCGACCCTAGGTTCTTAAGATGTCCGACCCTCCCTGTAAAACAGAGGGTCTGACTTTCTATTTTGGGGGGTCCGACCCTCCTTAGCTGGGTATGCGACCCTCCCCTTAAATTGAGTATTTTAGGGTCGATTAGATACCTGGGATCTCGATCTCCTTCACGCCCTTAGTCCATTTGACTCGACCACGATGGGTAAACCTGGTTCAAGGTGATAAGACCGGGTTAGATTGACATAGGTCTTACAACTCCCCCCTACTTATAAAAATTTTGTCCTTGAAATTGTACGTACCTTCTGAATCAAATAAGTGAGGGTATTTCTTTCGCATGGCATTTTCTTCTTCCCATGTGATTTCTTCCATGTCTCTACTTTTCCATGTGACCTTAACATAATAGATATCTCTGTTGCGTAATCGTTGAACTTTTCGACTGGTGATCTCAGTTGGTGTCACTTCAAATGTTAAATCATCAGTCAATTCTGATAAATCTACTGTCAAAACGTGCGTTGGATCATTGACATACTTCTTCAATAGGGAAATATGAAATACGTCATGCACACTTGACATAGATGGTGGTAGTGCTAACTGATAAGCCACTTTTTCACGCTTAGCTAAAATCTCATACGGCCCGACATATCTTGAACTTAGTTTCCCTTTCTGTCCAAACCTTTTCAATCCTCGCATAGGCGATACCTTCAAGAATACTTTATCACCTACAACGAACTCAAGATCTCTGCGTCGAGTATCTGCATATTATTTCTGACGGTTCTGAGCTGTTCTCACTCTTTCCTTGATAATGTCAACCACTCGACAAGTCTCTTCAACAAATTCTGGCCCAACAATACTACGTTCTCCTACTTCATTCCAAAACAAAGGAGTTTGACACTTTCTGCCATACAGTGCTTCATAAAGTGACATCTGTATAGTAGCCTGATAGCTATTGTTATAAGCAAACTCGATCAGTGGTAATCTTTCATCCCATGATCCCTTGAAGTCAATTACACATGCTCGTAGCATATCTTCTAGAATCTGGATTGTACGCTCTGACTGTCCATCTGTCTGTGGGTGGAATGTAGTACTGAACTTCAATGTTGTACCCATAGCCTTTTGCAATTCCTTCCAAAACTTGGAAGTAAATCGTGGATCTCTATCGGACACAATGTTTTCTGGTACACTGTGTAATCGAACAATATTATCCACATACAGCTTTGCTAACCTTTCCAGTGTATACTGCGGTCGTATTGGTATGAAGCGAGTTGTTTTAGTCAGACGGTCTACAATCACCCAAACTGCGTCAACTACTCGAGGAGTCAGTGGTAATCCTGTGGCGAAGTCCATAGTGATGCAGTCCCATTTCCATGCTGGTTTCGGTAATAGTTGTAACAGTCCTGCGGGTCGTTGTCGTTCAGCTTTTACTTTCTGACAATTTAGGCATTGAGACACGAACTTATCTACATCTGCTTTCATTCCTCTCCACCAATACAGTTTCTTTAAATCATGATACATTTTTGTACTTCCTGGATGTATCGAATAGATGGTGGTATTGGCTTCTTTCATCAATCGGTGTCTAATGTCCACACTTTCTGTTTCAGGTACACATATTCTTCCTTTATATTTTAGTACTTTTTCTTCGTCCAAGGTGAACTCGGGATTAGTTCTACCTTTCTCGATATCTTCTTGTACTGTTCTCAGATAAGGATCTGATTTAATAGCTGTCTTCACTTCATCCATTATATCCGGAATAATTTTCAATGCAGCGAACATATTGGAAAATTGATGAATAAACCCTTGGTTGGCTGATCCATCCGTTGTATCTATCACATACTGCTCATTGCCGTGATTGAATACCATTCCGGTAGTGCACATTGCTGCGGTTGTATTAACCTCTCCTTGAGATTTTATCATTGCCTTTCTGCTCAACGCATCTGCTACTACATTAGCTTTCCCCGGATGATACTGAATATCACAATCATAGTCCTTCAATAATTCCAACCATCTTCTTTGTCTCATTCAATTCTTTCTGATTAAATAAATAAGTAAAACTTTTATGGTCCGACTTAATCTGAAATTTTTCTCCGTATAGGTAATGTCTCCATATCTTGACAGCATGTACTACTGCCGCTAACACCAGATCATGAGTGGGATAATTTTTCTCATGTACCTTTAACTGTCTTGAAGCATAAGCAATCACTTGCTCTCCATGCATAAGCATACATCCTAATCCTAGTCCTGACGCATCAGTGTACAAGTTAAATGTCTGTCCTGAAACAGGAATAGTCAAAATCGGAGCAGATATCAATCTGGTCTTCAATGTCTGGAAGCTCTTCTCACATTTATCCGTCCACACAAACTTTTCCCCTTTCTTAGTCAGACTGGTGAGAGGTACAACAATCTGGGAATAGTCTTCCACGAATCTCCGATAATAACCAACGAGACCCAAAAAACTTTTAATTTCTGAAACGCTCTTTGGTGCTTCCCACTTTACAATAGCCTCGATCTTGCTGGGGTCCACTTTGATACCTTCTGCGGATACTACATGGCCTAGGAAGGCGACTTCACTTAGCCAAAACTCACACTTGGAAAATTTGGCATATAACTTCTCTTTCCTTAAACGTTGTAGGGCGGCGTTTAGGTTCTTGACATGGGTTTCTTTGTCCTTGGAGTATACCAATATATCATCAATAAATACTATAACCGACGTATCCAACATATCGTGGAAAACCCAGTTCATAAGCTCCATGAAAGTTGTTGGTGCGTTTGTTAATCCGAAAGACATGACCAAGAACTCATAATGTCCATCTCTGGTCCTAAAAGCTGTCTTAGGAATATCACCTTCTTTAATCTTCAACTGATGATAGCCCGATCGAAGATCGATCTTAGAAAATACTTTTTCTCCTTGCAACTGATCGAACAAATCATCAATCCGAGGTAGTGGATATCGATTCTTGATTGTCAGTTTATTCAACTCCGGATAGTCGATACATAATCGAACGCTTCCGTCCTTCTTCTTTACGAATAATACCGGTGCTCCCCATGGTGATATACTTGGTCGAATATAACCCTTGTCTAGCAGTTCCTGTAGTTGCACTTTCAATTCCTTCAGTTTAATAGGAGCCATTCTATAAGGTGCTTTTGATACTGGTGCGGCTCCAGGTATAAGGTCTATCACAAACTCGGTGGCTCTGTCGGGTGGTAATCCTGGTAGTTCCCCCGAAAATACATCGGGATAGTCCCGCAAGACATCAACATCTTCCATTCGTGGTGCTCCCTTGGTTAGGTCGACCACTGATATTAGATACCCGACTGCCCCCTTCTCAAGGCACTTCTTAGCCTTCAGTGCTGAGAGTATAAGCTTGCATCTACGGGGAAGTTTGGCTCCCAAAAAACTGAATTATGTTCCTTCTTTGTCTTTGAATGTTAGCTTCTTTTCGGCGCATAATAGGTTTGCAGAATGCCGAGCTAACCAATCCATTCCCAAGATGACGTCAAAGTCTGCCATCTCAAGTTGTATCAAGGTTGCATCTAAGGTTTTCTCGCCAATGAGAACTGGACATGGTCCATAACCTTTCTCTAATTCCACTTCTAACCCCATTGGTGACCGTACAAGTAGTTTGTAGTCCAATATTTTGATGGGTAAATTCAACTTCTTTTCGAATGACACAGATATAAAGAAATGAGTAGCTCCTGAATGAAAGAGTACTCTGGCGGATACGCCATTTATAGGTACGATACCTGTGATTTATTTTACTTAGTCTACATGCCCATACAATGTAATTACAACTTAAAAGGTTTCAGTCGTACCTGTGACCACATCGGGTGATGCGGTAGCATCCTCGGATGTAACAGCATACACTCGTCCTTGATGTTGTGGCTTCCGGGGTTTAGGACACTCTCTCATCATATGTCCCACTTGATTGCAGTTATAACATCTTGGACTCTCTGTATTTGGCTTTGGTTGCTGCTGAGATGGTTGAATGGTCTTGGGTGCAGCGGTGAAATTCTGAGTACGGAAAGGCTTGTATGTCCTGTTATTACCTCTGTTGTAAGAATTTCCAGCTGGCCTTTTCACACCCCTGTTTTGTATAAAATAGCTTTCCTTCTGGCTTGATTCAATAACTCGAGCAATTTGAATAGCTTCATTATATATCTTCTTTTCCAAGCCCAGAACGTGCTCTCTGATGCTTCCTCTAAGTCCCGTGACAAACCTACGGGTCTTAGTGTCTTCTTCTTGCATACTAAGTGTTGCAAAGAAATATAGCTCTTCGTAACGCTGTTGATATGCATCCACTGACATTTGTCCCTGATATAAACTCAGGAATTCCTTCTCCATCGAATCTCTGAAGCTTCGGGGAAAGTACTTCTCGAAGAACGCTCCCTTATATATGGCCCACGTCAATAGGGCATGCTTGGTCAGTAGATATGCCCTGGTAGATTTCCACCAATGATGTGCATCACCCTTTAGCATGAAGGTGGCACATAGTACTTTTTATTCTTCCGTGATAGTCATCATAAGGAAGTTTCTCTCCATCTCGTCGATCCAATGTGCTGGCCTTAACGGATCCGACGGTTTACCGTTAAATTCCTTGGGCTTCATCTTCAGAAACCTCTCAACCAGTCGAGAGTGATCCAGCTGATTTTGGGGGTATGCCCCAAACATGGGTTGTGGATATTGATAGTTAACCTGAGCTGCTTCCGGTCCTAGTACTGGAATCTGTGCAGCTGGTGGTTGAGGTGTTTGAGGTGCTAAGTGATTACCCACTGGTGCTGCACTGACTTGTCCCGTCTGCATGGGTGTAGCATGAGCGGCTTGGAACATAATTCTCATTGCAACTTGCATTTGGGCTTGTGCAGTTGCATCTGTTGCAGCTACTGTGCTAAATTCATTTCCACCGTTGCCAACTCTGGTGGTGGAGGTGGCAAATTTGTAGGATTTGCCTGATCTGGATTTTTTGGTACATATATATTCTCTTGACTAGTTTCCTCCACAGGTGGTGGTGGAACTGCATTTCGGCTCTGTCTAGTTACTCTACGTCCAGACATAATTTCTTCTGAGATTGGTGGTGCCTGAAAATCATCAAAATAGGTGAGAAATCATTTATACTTCATGTAGGCACGTGAACCAATGTAAAATTCCAAAATTTCCAGCTCATTATAAAAAAATACTGTCTTTTCTATGTAGGGTCGATGGTGGGGGTCGATGGTAGGTCCGACCCTCAGTATCCGACACTGGGAATGACCTGTTCTTCCCGAGAGCTGAGGGTCGATGTGAGGGTCGATGGGTATCCGACCCTCAGTATCCGACCCTGGGTTTTCTGTCAGATTCCCGAGAGCCGAGGGTCGATGGTAGGGTCGATTCGAGGGTCGATGGTCCTGGTCGAATTGTCCGACCCTCGGACCAAAAATCAGACCTTTAAAATCCGATTCTGGGTTCATTCTCTGTTATTTCCCTCCCGTTTCGACTCGTCTCTCACCTCTGAGTTTCTACAATGTCACTCCGCTATTTTGGTCAGTTTGGATCCGTGTTTCAACGTCTACATCATCTCTACAGGTATGCTTTCTCTTTTCTACCTGTTTTTAGGTTTACTTTTCTAGATTTTGGTCCAATTAACTCTTATTTTTCAAATTAAACTTTTTCCAATCATAAAAGTTTGATTTTATTGGGGGCTTTTGTTATTGGTGTCTCGAGGAACGAAAGCCCTCAAAAATTTTTGAGTTTCATCGGTTGGTTATCGAGAAACTTGGATTTTTGCTCTTTTTGCCCTAATTTGTCGAAATTTTCGATTTCTTGAAATTTCTTCAAATTGGACCCCATTAGTTAAAATTTTCTATTGTATGTGTGTTGTAGGATATGTTAGAGCCAATGTAAGTCCCCCTGCCCACGTGTATGGGTAACAAGTGAGGCTTTTGGCCACTTACGTCGTTATAATGTCAAGTTTTGGATTTTTATCCTATTAACTCATTATCTATTTTCCTTTGCAGATATCATGGCTCGTACTAAGGTACCCAGAGTTCATGATCCGCTTCGCTTCCGCTCTAATGAAGCCGAGGCACAGTATGCCCACTACACTCGTAAGAAGGTAGAGGGTCGTCCTTTGGTGAACTTGGCTGAGCTAGCCCTGTTCAATGTGGAGAGAGTATTTGGTGATATGGGGTGGCTCCCTGTCATCACTTACGACGCGTGCACATGCCCGGATTTAGTGCGGCAGTTCTATTGTAATCTCCAGGTGGTGGGGGATTACAATGATGTGGATAGGGGTCACGAGCTACGCATCACTAGCTATGTAAAGGGGGTGAACATTTCATTTGACTATCGACAGCTGGCCGATCTACTGGGCATTCCCTATGATGGCCTTATGGTGTACTATGCGCATGGAGAGCCCCAGTTTGTTTCCATGGAGATGAGGGCAGAGATCGACAGTCAGTTGCTATGACCTGATCGCTGACAGATGAGAGCTTGTTACATGCGTCCAGCTCCACGGGTCTTCTGCAAGATTATTCAGCATAATCTGATTCCACAGAGTGGCAATTACGAGAGGGTTTCTCAGCTGACCCAGTATCTGCTATACAGTATCTGCACTAGACAGCCCGTCTGCCTGCCGTACATCATCATGCGGACTATGATTAATGCCACATTGCCCAGTCATAAGGGTAATCTACCCTATGGATGTATGATCACAGTCCTGCTTACTCGTATGGGGGTTGATTTGGTGGATGAGAAGATTCAGGAGAAAACCTTCTCGTCGCCTATCGATTGGGAGGCTATTTGCAAGATGGGCATGCGGGATGCCCAAGTTAGTGACGAGGAGAGAAACGAGATGGTGCGCTCTCACACTCGCATCGAGATTACTGACGCTGAGACAGCTGCTGCCGCTGCTAGAGCTCATGCGGATCCTGTTGATGATGATGAACGCATGTATATGGATGTCGACTCGATACCACCGCCATCACCTACCCATGCGGCTGGAGTTGGTACTTCTTCTGCTGCGGATACTGCACCTGAGACTGGTCCTTCTCAGGCGGCTGGTCCTTCACGCCTACCTTCTGATATGATGGAGATGTTGTATGAGATCAGAGAGGCTCAGCGCAGATCTGATCTGAGGACAGAGGAGTTGCTGGACGCCCAGCGTCGGACTGATCAGCGGGTAGTAGATCTCACAGCTAGTCTTCAGACGACCCAGACTCAGATAGCCTGGTTGACTAGAGTCTACGCTGAGGATTATGACAGAGATCGTGAGGCACCACCTCCTCCTTCACCTCCAGCTTCTTGATTGTATTTATTTTCTTTGTACTACAGAGTAACTGTCCGGGTTTTGGACTGTACTCTGCTTTAGTTATGTATATACGTTTGTTTCGCTCTCGTTGTATGTAAACTGTTTCCCATTTAATAGATGCATTATTCTCTTTTTAAATTCTGTCTCAACAATCATTTGTGCTTATAATGTGTTAATATTACTGTTTTTACATTTATCCTATCTCTGTTCACAATTGTCTTGAATGTATGCTAGTTCAGCGGACAAGGCTTGAGATGCTCTGATGCCAAGTTGTCACACCCAATTCCACACTATTCAGAATGGTGTGATGAACCGCTAACAAATCAACGGTTCAACCAGGATCTCGAGTAGGCTATATCCGTGTTATCTGAACCCCATACATTCACATTCATAATCAGAGAAAATATATAATGGCGGAAGTCTTATAGTAAAACGAATTGAGAATCTATTGTGATATTAATATTTAAATAACAAATTATTCTGTATCAACTAAGACATAAATAAATATCAAATACATGTCTTTAATAAATCCAAATAAAGAAAACTAGAAAAATATCTAATCGAATACACATGAGTTGCACTCGCAAGAGAAGTCATGTGTATCCACTTCAGCTTCAACTACCATCGCTGCGACGTTCCCGTACTCTGGAGCATTTATATAATCTTCAACGGTTGTACCTGCATCATCAACTAAGATATTCGACGTCGAGGGGTGAGCACACATCATTGCTCAGTGAGCAAACAAAACAATGCAACAATACATATGCATGCAATCAATTCATATCTTTAGTCTCGTTTTACGTTTGCATTGTGCTATAGAAAGGATAGGTGGCCGCCGCACCTCTATGCATGAGAGTGTGGATACGCCCGATGACTCTCACCGTCGCCCACAACACCCAAATGAACATTGTACAACGAAGGTCACATTTATCGATGCACAATTCCATACCAACAAATGAACCCCTGATGGCTAGGGCTACAAACGGGGCTCGCTACTAACCAATCTTAATGTCAAACAATGTATCCAAGGCCTCACCTCAGCATCCCTATGAGCACCTGTAGAGATAGAGCTAAGGCCTCCCGGTAGAGTATAGGACTCAAGGACCGAGACCCTCCTTGATGCCCTACAACACAATAGTTCTGCTAAGGTAATGGCGATACGACGATGCTAATGCACAAGACTTGAGTCAGAGATAGAGCTAAAGTGTCCGGATCAAACACCGCATAACACCTCCCCTGATGCCCTACTCGTATCGAGCACACTAACCACACACAAACATTCACATGCCTATTCCTAGCATCAAATCATCATCATCATGTTATCAGTAAACAAAGTTAAATATACATGAACAATAACAGCAGGAATATTGGATGACATGTTGAATGCACGTTACAAGCATATTCGCATAGAATCAAGCATAGCATTGGACTCAAGAAAATAAAAGTAGTTTATTATTAACCAATTAGTTTAGGTCCTGTTTCCTCACCTTAGCTTGTTAATAGATCCTCTTCTAAGCTTTAGAATCACCTTAATAATGTTATTATATTGCTAAAAGACCTAACAAAGTCGATATAATTTAATTAGGATTTATTCAGAATTTAAAAACCATGCTGTTAACTGAGGGTCGGAGGTAGGGTCGGAGTCATGATCGACCCTTGGTGCGACCCTCCCCATTCTGGACTTCCCGAACACTGAGGGTCGATTCTCAGGATCACATAGGGTCGGATGGTCATCGACCCTTTGTGCGACCCTCAGTGGATTTTGGTCAATTTCCCTCCTTTTAGTCCATTCTTTGTGTTTGGGGTCCTATGGCTTTCTCCTACAGTCCATTCAACATTCATTCAATGGTCTTGAACCATGAATCATCCACCTAGATAGCTTTCATATAATCTCTCATAGTTTTCTATGAAAACCTAACCATGGGTTGATGGTTTGGGTTTCTCCGAGATCATACTCTCATCATTATCTAACCTAAGGTCTGTAGAAACTCATGGAATAAGTATCCATACCTGAGAAGAATACTCCTTCTCTGCAACTCTTCTTCTTTTGCTTTCTTCTCTCCCTTACTTCTCTTCTTCTTCCCCTCCTTCTCTTCTCTTTCTCTCAATTCAATTAGGGTTGTAAAATGAGTGAAAGATGCTTAGGGACGTCCTTTAAATAGAGTAGAAACATCCTAAAATAAGTCCCTTAGAGATTAGGAAAGAATCCAAATCGAAAATTAGGAAATTTCCTAGTTTCAGTTTCGGCGGCAACTGAGGGTCGATGGGAGGGTCGATGATCCCGTCGACCTAGGTTCTTAAGATGTCCGACCCTCCCTGTAAAACAGAGGGGCTGACTTTCTGTTTTGGGGGGTCCGACCCTCCTTAGCTGGGTATGCGACCCTCCCCTTAAATTGAGTGTTTTAGGGTCGATTTGATACCTGGGATCTCGATCTCCTTCACGCCCTTAGTCCATTTGACTCGACCGTGATGGGTAAACCTGGTTCAAGGTGATAAGACCGGGTTAGATTGACACGGGTCTTACAGTTATGGTAGAGTCCCATGATTCGTCATGCGAGTGTAACTCTTGTGTTTTCGATTATAATTTTATTCAATTTATACAGATGATATAATTGATTAAATATTTTATTCTATGTCTTAGTCAATGGAGAATAATTGGTTAATTTATTATTTTATAATTGTTAGACTCTCAGTTCATTTAATATTTAAAACTTTCGCTATTGTGTAGTTACTCTGATTATTGTTGTGGATGTGTATGATTTAAGCCAATGGACACAGCCTATTTGAGATCCTGGTTGAACCGTTGGTTTATTAGCGGTTCATCACACCATTCTGAATAGTACGGAATTGAGGTGTGACACAATTTATAAGGATTTTACCCCCTAAAATCAGGTCGTTGTTGTTGGCTCATATCCCATGCCTATGGGTGTCTATTCCATACAATAACTCATGAGGTCACTATATATTAGCTACGCTATCTAGTAATTAAGGGAGCTCAAGGCTTACCAATTCTCTCAAAGTTTTCACCCAACTAGTGCGAGGTCCGCGCTCACATAGAGGCATAGCACTCCCAATACTTTTAATAGGCATGAGCCTCATGTCCCACCACTTCATAGGAGAGGCATGTAACAACTTCCTGATTTCAATGGTGGTGCCCTTTCAACTAGTTTGGTGCATTGTCGCATGAGGTGTTTTTGACTTCCACACTGATAATATTTTTGGTGATCTGCTCTAGGTGGCATTTAGGTTTTAATAGCGATGGGTGGTGGTCCCACCAGTGGCTCTTCATTCTCAACTGGAAGCACCTTACACACCTCTTATGGTGATTCATCTTCTGGGGTTCTCTTCACTTGTTTACCCTTCTCTTGCGCTATCGACATCTTTTCCTGAGGCCCATGATTTCCTTGGTTGCCATACTGGGCTACTATTTGCACCACCATGCCCCTCTATTGTTCCTAGAGACCTTGGGTAAGGTGCCCCAATAAGTCTAACACTTCAATCAAAACTGATACAGAGGTTGTGCCATGGAGTATAGCCTTTGCTAGAGTCCTAATTGTCCTTTGCTGAAACTCACCATGTTGCTTGTAGACCATTCTGGTGGCCTCATCTATCACTGTTGTGATATCCTGAATGTCCTGACAGTGAGACGAAGTCACTCCTTGGTCCATCAAATTACCTAGATTTTCTGCATTATGGGCCCAGTCCTTCGAACAATCTGAATTAAGGAGTTGTACCAGATCCATTACCTAGCACATTCCCAACTCGTTAGTAGGCCTCATTTATAAGACATTTAAGACGGGAGCACAATATTAGTAATCCAGGCGTTTATCAAATCTGTCATATCATACAATTTCGATCTCTCAAAATCTCGACATAATTATTCATCATATCCAACATCATTTCTTGTTCCTAATGAAATATGATAATTAATGGTGCCCAGGTGTGATAGGTACTACTCAATGGAACTACTTACTACTTTAGTTCCCCCCTTTGTTCTTTCCACATCATACCTAAATGTATATTAGGGAACCCTAGTCACTGTTCTTGTAGACTCCCTTCTTTACTATCCCATGATCCTTATATGTATCATGAGTTTCAGTTGGCAAAGTATATATCTTTCCTTTCTACGTATCTATGTCTTGCGTATACCTCTCATCAACAACAACTTAACGGTCAATACTCACATGATTAAGAAGAATTATAATAATTTAGCTACAATCACCTTACAAATTTACTCACGTCACCACATATATCGATAAGTCACATGATGAGTTTGCACTAAGGAATTGGAATATTTGACGGAGGCAATATTATAATTCCTTGTGCATAATGAGATCTTGTAGCGTGTATAATGCATTCATGAACATCATGTTATTCAATGCTTAGTACAATCGGGGTACTTAATCATTTAAGGTCTTACTTGGGTCACGGGGTTTCGAATTGCTACTTTCCCAAGGATAAAGGTCTTGACGATCTGCCCTTATCTCGGCAGCACTTCTGTGTGCAGCCAAGCCCTTTCGGACCCTTTAAATGGTTTTGAGCAACATCTGATCAGGTTCCTTGCTTTGTAGAGCATAATTAGCCAAGAAGGCTTCACGAAAAATGTCCCTAGTTATGACCCCGTGGCACTGCAGTAGGATGGGCTGAGTCATTCTCCACCATTCATATGGTATGCCCCCTAGTTGGTAGATAGCCCACATTTTCTTCTGCGCGTCAAAACAATGGAGGTTGCCAATAGTTGCCTCCATAGCTTGAATCCAATTTCTTGGGTGGAAAGGACTTGCACAGGTTCCATCAAATTGTTTAGGGTTCAATTGTTAAAAGTTCTCCATTGTGTTCTCTACAGTGAATGGGTCTATACCATGGAACGGGGAGAAAGGTGGTAGGTCCCTATTAGGCCCTCTAGTTGGTGGAGGCCAATAGGTGGCTAACGTGTTTGCTATGGCATGCCAACACTATTCCAGATCACTATCCAAAGCAGGGGCCTTGGAGGTAGGCTTCCCAGTAGGATGCTTGGACGGCAACAAATTGCTTAGCCTTGGGTGCAAATCCAATAAAGTAACAATAAATCACCCAAGGTTAATGCCAACATATCCCAATAGCGTACGGAAAATAACATCATGTGCCAGAAATTTCTAGGTAAAGACTAAAAATTAAATTGGAACTTTCTGCAGAGTATATGCATAAATTCAAGTGATGTGGCAATCTTTGACCTCATATTAAATATGGGGTAGAGTGCAGACGATTAGTATGCAAAAATTTCAATTGGGGTACCCCCAATTTATAGGAAAAAGCCCTATATAAGAGGGTAAAATGATTGGATAAATCATCAATCCAAACAGGTACTTATTCTGTCAACTGGAAGACCTGTTGGTTATTCATACACCCGATAAATACCATTCCACTGGTTCACAGACTGTCAGAGTTTTAACACTTCTAGAAGGTTTTTCGGAAGCAGTGATGGATGCTCGATCATCCAATTAGTCATCTAGTTATTAACCCTTATTAAATCAGAAGATCAAGATTGAGTAATGGTCTACCGGTTTGTGTTCATAAATCTGGTCATTTGGGGGCAAAACCCTAAAATTCTGATTCTTGGTCTAACCAGTAGAACGCAACCGGTAGTGACAGTTAAGTTACCGATTTACCAGTACTGCAGGAATTTCTTTTTATAAAAGGACTCGAGGACCCTTATTTGGTCCCCACTTCAACTTTTAACTGGAAGAACACTGGAAAATAAGACTATGGCATCCCTCCTAGTGACCTTCTTGCTCGATTCTCCCGCAACTTCAAAGTTTTTCTTCCTCCATTACATGGTACAGGTATCATTTCTCTCTTCTTCTTCATTTTCCTTTACTGATTGCATACATTTGTATTTTCTTGGGGTTTTTATGATTTTCCCCACAATAAACAAACCCATAACTCAGGCTCACTAACTAAGTGGGTGTTTTCTCTATTTTTCACTCCAATGGACTGCTCAAAGGTGTCCAATCACAGAGTTAAGGCACCATTGCCCACTAACCCTGCATCTTTAAGTATCTCTGTGTGGCTACCAACCCCACACAAGTACGCACTGCAGCTCTATCACCTGCAAACCAAGGGACATTAGTGCCCCCATATGGTTTTGCCGAATTGGGGCAGCTACACTTACTTAGCCACCTGTAGTTGGTGGCATAGGCAGCAAGGACCAGCAAGGCTGGCCAAGAAATTGGCTGAGCTATGCTTAAGTGTTGACCAACTTCACCCCATTGCCTCCCCTTGCTTGAGCTGACTAAACACAACGGTTTGCACCGCCAGCCCTAATGCATAACTGATCAGCTGTCACCATACCTAGTAGGGGCAATGGCCTCGCACTCCATTTGGTCGTTCAAGGTTTCTAAGTCAGCCTTATAGTGTAAGACCCGCACGCCACGAACCCGGTCTAACCTTACATTTTGTGTCGTGACCAGTCTACATATCATGGTCAAGCCAAGTGGACCAAGTGTGTGAAGAAAACCAAGACCCAGTATGAAATTTTACTCAAAAATAGTCAAAATGAGGGTAGGGTCGCATGCCCAAACAGGCAGGGTCAACCCCCACCTCAATAGAAGTCCAACCCCTGATTTTTGGTCGGGGGGTCGCAGGGGTCTCGGATTGTCCGACACCCCCCCCCCCATCGACCCCCTAGCATCTACCCCCGGAAAACAGCAAAAAACAGCACGACCGAAAATTAGAAAACTTTCCTAATTTCGATTAGGACCTTTCCTAAACTCAATGGGACATATTTTGGGAGGTTTTCCTCTATAAATAGGACGTCCCTAAGCCTCTTTCACTCCTATTAAAACCCTAATTGAATGTGAAAGAAAGAGAAGAAAATGAAGAGAAGAAGAGAAGGAAAACTTGAAGAAAAGGCTAAGGAAGAAGAAGAAGCTCAGAGAAATCTTTGAAACTCAAACTACAAAGGTATGAACCTCAATCCCTATCTGAATTGAAAGCTTAAAATAGATTATAATGAACTTAGGTTTGGAGAAACCCTAATACCATCCATCCATGGATGAATTCCAATGGAAATCATGGAAAACTATGAAAAGTGAGTAACTTGGAGTTTTGACCCATAGAACAATCATAGAATGGACTATAAAAGTAAGCCAAATGACCCAAACATGAAAGAATGGACTGTAGAATGGAAAAGTCGACTCAAACCATGGGGGGTCACACGTGGGGTCGAATGGGAATCGACCCTACCAGACCACAGGATCGACCCCCAACATTCGGGAAGTCCAGGGTGGGGTGGTCGCACCCAGGGTCAATGGAACATCCGACCCTGGCATCCACCCTACCCCTGGGGGTCGCAGAAACCTGCGACCCGTCCTGCGACCCGTGCTTAAAAACAAGCCTAAAATTGTCAGAATGACTTCTAACTAAATTCTATCGACTTGTTAGGTTTTCCTATTGATATAAAAGTGATTCTTAAAGCTTGAAAGAGGATCTACACTCAAGCAAAGGTGAGGGAACAAGACCTAAACTAATTGGCTAATAATAAACTATTTTTATTTCTTGAGTCGAATGCCATGACTGATTTTATGCGTGTATGCTTGTATATGCATTCAATATGTCATCCAATATTCCTGCTATTACTGTTCATGCATATTTAATTCTGTTTATTTATAACATGATGATGATGATGATGCTAGGAATAGGCATGTGAATGTATGTGTGTGGTTAGTGTACATGGTGCGGGTAGGGGATGGTATCAACCGGTACAGCCATACCATTTTCATGGGGTGTATATTGTTTCATGGTTCTACTCAAGTCATTTCCACTGACATCGTTGTATCGCCATTACCTTACCAGAACTATTACGTCGTAGGGTATCAGGGGAGGTGGTCTCGGACCTTGTAGTCTTCGACTTTGCCGGGGGGCCTTAGCTCTACCTCTATGGATGTATTGAGGGATGCTGGGGTGAGGCCTTGGATACAATGTTTGACATTAGGATTGGTTAGTTACGAGTCCAGTTTGCAAGCCCTCGCTAGCAGGGGCTTACGTGTTGGTATGGGCAACCGGTACAGCCATGCCATTTTCATGGGGTGTATATTGTCCATGGTGGGTGCATGTGGGGTCGACAGTACCGTTTTCATTGGGCGGTTTCACAAACTCGTGTATAGAGGTGAGACGGCCATCGAACCTTTCTATAGCACATTGCAAACTTATAAACCAGACCACAAATATGAATTGAATGCATGCATATGTTTGTTGCATTGTTTTGTTTTCTCATTGAGCTCAAGTTGGAGAGCTGATCCTCGTACGCACAAATCTTTTAGTTTCTGATGTTGCAGGTATTACGGTTTAAGATTATGTCAACAAGACAACATGTAAACGGGTGGTGGCTATGATGAGCAAGCTATGGAGGACTATTGTAATTCGTCAAACTAGCGTTTCAATTATGGATACGCTTAGTGTTTAATTTCCGTATTTGGATATTGTAATATGTATTAAATTATGTTTTGGTTACTTGGAGATAAATGGAATATTAATTATTTATCATGACTAGACCTCAGTTCATTATCTGTAAGACTTCCGCTATTTACATTATTACCTCTGATTAATGTTTTGGTTTAACAACGTGGGATAGCCTATACGAGATCCTGGTTGAACCGTTAGTTTATTGATGGTTCATCACACCATTCTGGTTGATGCAGAATTGGGGTGTGACATATAGTCCCCTGGCAGCATCACTGCCCACCTAGTGTGCTCATGGATACTATAGACATACTTATTTTGTTACCATTTCGTGCTTAGCACCCTCTCACTTGGTGCGTGCTCCCACAGTCTGTTGCAGTCACACCCTTATTTTGGCATTTCATGCTTATACTATCCCTTGGGTTGATCGTATATTGGTTTGGTATATATGACCAAGGACCACGAGGGAGTTTTCTTTTGGCACAGGTCACTTACACTTCCCAGCCATGGAATGAAACTCTTCACTTGTACAATTCGGATACTGTGCGAACTATTAGTCATAACATTGCCTCCCTTATATCATGCACACTACACTCATTGCATACATCATATGCAGCACCTGGCTCAGTGCATTGCCCGATCAAAAACCCATTCACGAGCCACCTTTGGTTCATGATGGACTGCCCATTTGGATAGGGACATAGCTGGCCATTGGTGGCAGCCCCTCACATTATCAGGTCAGTCCACTCTCCACAACCACACTATTGTCTATGGTAGCACCCTGACTACCTCTGGACCAGTATTACACCTACATGGTATGACACTATTTAGCCACCATAGACATCAAGGTCTGCACTTCATTCTGCATTATACTCTCAGAACATTTCAGGAATTACCCCAACGTTACAATCTGCACCTTAATAGCATTTCATAATTCATACCAATGTCCATTTGGTAACATAGTTAACAGGGGTAATCACAAGTAGATCGGCTTAATCAGTTATCTACATCTTCCTTTAACTTGGGGTTTACACTTACCCCCAATTTATCAGGTAGACTGTGGTCATTAAAACCATGCATTGCACTCATGCATTCCATGCATCCATTTTAATGCATCGCACCAATTTCATGCCCATCTATTTACATGGCTAACTCTTCCGTTCTATTTCTCTTTTCAGACATCATGCCACCTAGGAGAGAAGCTAAGCCAGTAGCCTAGGGCTATGATGTTGATCAGTTCATTTCCTACCATGCCAGCAAATGCTGGGACAGGTTTGGTCAGAGCCCAGTAATAGCTGGCCATAGCATACATTTCAATGAATTGGCCAGATATGGCCTTCAGGATACATTTGATCACTTTGGCTGGACAGTAGCCATGCGTATCCAGGATGACACCTATCCAAACCTGGTGTGCCCCTTCTTCAGCAACATTGGCCAGCAGGTAGACGAGGCGACTGGCGAGTTGATAGTGACCAGCAAGGTCAAGGGGATAAATATCATCCTGATAGGTACCGCTTTATCCACCATACTGGAAGTCTCACCAGAGAGGGAGCGAATGTATAGGGCTCCCAAGGAGTCTTTGGGCATGACAGAGGGGGATTACATGCAGATGAGACAAGCACTCACTCGCCCTGAGATGATAGGGCCTATTTATGAAGAGAGGGAATCATCCTTCAAGCCTACTCCTCGACTTCTCAGTAGGATTATACAGCACGATGTCATCCCCAGATCTGGTCATAGGAAGGAGCTGAACCAGTTTTGTGTATTCTTGATGGACCGACTTGTGCAGAGGAGACCCGTGTGCCTCCCATATCTGATTCGGCACACAATTCTATACTCTTTCTGACATTTTTCCTACAGTGGCCACCTACCATATGGTGGTCTCCTGACTCACGTATTTGTGTACTTCAGAGTGAGTCTCGTGGGAGAGGTAGTCGAGAACTGGAAGGATTCATCTATGCTCAACTGGACACCATCGCACAAATGCATCATGGTAACCTAGTCATGGAGGATCCCATCCTTGAGGCATGGTCGAGACCACCCAGAGCAGCACAGCCTTTTAGGAGAGCACTAGCAGCAGCAGCAACAACTACTGGAGCATGTATTGGGATTGGTGAGGGCACTAGCCGTGGTATCAGGAGAGTGACCACAGCACAATAGTTGTCACACCCCAATTCTGCACTATTCAGAATAGTGTGATGAACCGCTAATAAACCAATGGTTCAACCAGGATCTCAAATAGGCTATCCCCGCGTTATCTAAACTTACATATCCATAATCATAATCAGAGTAAATACACAATAGCGAAAGTCTTATAATAACATGAACTGAGAACTAAAATGATATCATTAATTTAATAGCAAATTATTTTGTTTTCAACTGAGACATAAATATTTAAATACCAAATACATGTCTTAATAAATCCAACAAATAAACCTATAAAATATCTAATCAAATACACACGAGTTGCACTCGCAAGAGGAGTCGTGTGTATCCGCTTCAGCTTCAACCTCCATGGCTGTCACGTTCCCGTACGCAGACGCATTCATATAGTCTTCAACGGTATAACCTGCATCATCAACTAAAAATATTCGACGTCGAGGGGTGAGCACACATCACGGCTCAGTGAGTAGCCAAAACAATGCAACAATACATATGCATGCACATCAATTTATATCTTTGGTCTAGTTTAAAGTTTGCAGTATGCTATAGAAAGGTTTAGGTAGCCAAAGGTCACGTTTATTGACACCGCCTCTATACACGAGTGTGTGACGTTACCCGAAGATCACATTTATCGTCAACTCACATGCACCCAATCATGAACATTATATAACAAAGGTTACGTTTATTGCTATATAGTGTCATACCAACACGTAAGCCCCTGTTGGCGAGGGCTGCAAACTGGGCTCGCAACTAACCAATCCTAATGCCAAACAGTGTATCCAAAGCCTCACCCCAGCATTCCTCAGAATGTCCATAGAGATAGAGCTAAGGCCCCCCGGTAGAGTCAGAGACTACAAGGACCGAGACCACCTCCCCTAATACTCTACGACATAATAGTTCTGCTAAAGTAATGGCGATACGACGATGTCAATGCACAAGACTTGAGTTGGAGATAGAGCTAAAGTGCTGAGACCCACCAAATATTAACGTTTATTGACGTTCTCATCACACCTCCCCTGATACTCGCTCGCATCAAGCACATCAACCACACACATACAAGCACATGCCTATTCCTATCATCATCATCATCATCATGTTATAAACGATAAAGTAAATATGCATGAATAAATAATAGAAATATTAGATGGCATGCTGTATGCACACTACAAACATATTCGCATAGAATCAAGCATAGCATAGGACCCAAGAAAATAGAAAACAGTTTATTTTTAACCCATTTAATTTGGAGTTAAGGTTCCTCACCTTAGCTTGCTATAAGATACTTTTCCAAGCTTTAGAATCACCTTTACAGTGTTATTGTATTGCTAGAAGACCTAACAAAGTCGATAGAATTTAATTAGAATTAATTTCAGATTTAAAAACCATTCTGTTAACTGAGGGTCGGAGGTAGGGTCGATGCTAGGGTAGATGGGTCTATCGACCCTCCCTTCTTTCTGGACTTCCCGAATGCGGAGGGTCGATGGTCAGAAACACCTAGGGTTGGATGGCTTATCGACCCTGGGTGCGACCCTCGGTGCACTTTGGCCCAATTTCCACTTTTAATCTATCCTTCGTGTTTGGGGTCCTATGTCTTGCTTCTACATTCCATTCAACACTCATTCCATGGTCTGAAACCATGAATCATCCTCCTAGATGGCTTTCATGCATTCTCCTAGGATTTTTCATGAAAACCTAACCATGGATGGATGGTTTGGGTTTCTCCGAGATCACTCTCTCTCCAATAACTATCCTAAGTTCTGTAGAAACTCATGGAATTAGTATCCATACCTGAGAAGATTAATCTTTCTCTGCAACTCTTCTCCTTTTTGCTAGGTTCTCTTCCTTGCGTCTCTTCTTCCTTATTTCCTTCTCCTCTCTTTCTCTCAATTCAATTAGGGTTGTGAAAGGAGTGAAAGTGGCTTAGGGACGTCCTTTAAATAGACTAAGAACATCCTAAATAAGTCCCATTGGGATTTGGAAAGAATCCCAATCGAAAAATATAAAAATTTCCTAATTTCTATATTCGGCAGAAACCGAGGGTCGATGGGAGGGTCGATGATCCCGTCGACCCTAGGGTCTTAAGCTGTCCGACCCTCCTTCCAAAACCGAGGGTCTGACTTTCTGTTTTGGGAGGTCCGACCCTGCTTAGCTGGGTATGCGACCCTTCCCCTAATTTAAGTGTTTTTGGGTCGATTTGATACCTGGGATCTCGATCTCCTTCACGCCCTTGGTCCATTTGACTCGACCATGATGGGTAAACCTGGTTCAAGGTGGTAAGACCGGGTTAGATTGACACAGGTCTTACAACTCCCCCCAACTTATAAAAATTTCATCCTCGAAATTGTACATACCTTCTGAATCAAATAAGTAAGGGTATTGCTTTCTCATAGCATTTTCTTCTTCCCATGTAATTTCTTCCATGTCTCTACTTTTCCAAGTGACCTTAACATAATAGATGTCTCGGTTGCGTAGACGTTGAACCTTTCGACTGGTGATTTCTATTGGTGTTACTTCAGACGTCAAATCATCAGTCAATTCTGGCAAATCCACAGTCAAGACATGCGTTGGGTCTTTGACATACTTCTTCAATAGGAAAATGTGAAATACGTCATGCACACTTGACATAGATGGTGGTAGTGCTAACTGATAAGCCACTTTTCCACGCTTAGCTAGAATTTCATAAGGTCCGACATATCTTGGACTTAGTTTTCCTTTCTGTCCGAACCTCTTCAATCCTCGCATAGGCGATACCTTCAGAAATACTTTATCATCTACGGCGAACTCTAGATCTCTTCGTCGAGTGTCTGCATATTGCTTCTGATGGTTCTGAGTTGTTCTCACCCTTTCCTTGATAATGTCGACCACTCGACAAGTCTCTTCAACAAATTCCGGTCCAACAATACTATGTTCTCCAACTTCATTCCAAAACAAGGGAGTTCGACACTTTCTGCCATATAGTGCTTCATAAGGTGACATCTGTATAGTAGCCTGATAGCTGTTATTATAAGCGAACTCGATCAATGGTAACTTTTCATCCCATGATCCTTTGAAATCAATCACACATGCTCGTAGCATATCTTCTAGAATCTGAATTGTACGCTCTGACTGTCCATCTGTCTGTGGGTGGAATGCAGTACTGAACTTCAACGTTGTACCCATGGCCTTTTGCAATCCTTCCCAAAATTTGAAAGTAAATTGGGTCTCTATCTGACACAATACTTTCTGGAACACCATGTAATCAAACAATATTTTCCACATACAGCTTCGCTAACCTTTCCGAGGTAGTATCCGAGGTCGTATAGGTATGAAGCGAGCTATTTTAGTCCGACGATCTACAATCACCCAAACTGCGTCAACTACTCGAGGAGTCAATGGTAGTCCCGTGACGAAGTCCATAGTGATGCAGTCCCATTTCCATGCTGGTTCCGGTAATGGCTGCAATAGTCCTGCGGGTCTTTGTCGTTCAGCCTTTACTTGCTGACAATTTAGGCATTGAGACACGAACTTAGCTACATCTGCTTTCATTCCCCTCCACCAATATAATTTCTTCAGATCATGATACATTTTTGTACTTCCGTGGATGTATCGAATAGATGGTGGTATAGGCTTCTTTCATCAGTCGATGTCTAATGTCCATACTTTCTTTTCAGGTACACATATTCTTCCTTTGTATTTTAGTACTTTCTCGTCGTCCAAGGTGAACTCAGGGTTGGTCCTACCTTTCTCAATATCTTCTTGTACTGTCCTCAGATAAGGATCTGATTTGATAGCTGTCTTCACTTCGTCCACTATATTCGGTATAATCTTCAATGCCGCGAACATATTCGAAAACCGATGAATAAACCCTTGGTTGGCTGATTCATCCGTCGTATCTATCACATACTTGCTTCGTTGCCGTGATTGAATACTATTCCGTTGGTACACATTGCTGCGGTCGTGCTAACTTCTCCTTGAGATTTAATCACCGCTTTTCGCTTAATGCATCCGCTACTACGTTCGTTTTTCCCGGATGATACTAGATATCACAATCATAGTCTTTCAATAGTTCCAACCATCTTCTTTGTCTCATATTCAACTCCTTCGATTAAATAAATAAGTAAGACTTTTATGGTCCGACTTAATCTAGAATTTCTCTCCGTATAAGTAATGTCTCCATATCTTGGCAGATGTACTACTTGCCGCTAGCTCCAAATCATGAGTGGGATAATTTTTCTCATGTACCTTCAACTGTCTTGATGCATAAGCAATTACTTGTTCTCCTTGCGTAAGCACACATCCTAGTCCCAATCCCGATGCATCAGTGTATAAAGTAAATGTCCGTCTCGGAACGGGAATGGTCAAAATCGGGCGGATATCAATCGGCCTTCAATGTCTGGAAGCTCTTCTCACATTTATCCGTCCACACAAACTTTTCACCTTTCTTGGTCAAACTGGTGAGAGGTACGGCAATTCGAGAATAGTCTTCTACGAATCTCCGATAATAACCAGCTAGACCCAGAAAACTTCTAATTTCTGAAACGCTCTTTGGTGCTTCCCACTTTACAATAGCCTCGATTTTACTGGGATCCACTTTGATTCCTTCAATGGATACTACATGGCCTAGGAATGCGACTTCACTTAGCCAAAACTCGCACTTTGAAAATTTGGCATATAGCTTCTCTTTCCTTAACCGTTGTAGGGCTGCGTTTAGGTTCTTGATATGGGTTTCCTTGTCCTTGGAGTATACCAATATATCATCAATAAATACTATAACCAACGTATCCAACATATCGTGGAAAACTCGGTTCATAAATTCCATGAACGTTGCCGGGGCATTAGTTAATCCGAAAGACATCACCAAAAATTCATAATGTCCATATCTGGTCCTGAAAGCTGTCTTCGGAATATCCCCTTCTTTAATCTTCAGCTGATGGTAGCCTGATCGAAGATCGATCTTAGAAAATACTCTTGCTCCTTGTAACTAATCAAACAAGTCATCGATCCGAGGTAGTGGATATCGATTCTTGATTGTCAGTTTGTTCAACTCTCGATAGTCGATACATAATCGAACGCTACCATCCTTCTTCTTTACGAACAACACCGGTGCCCCCCCATGGAGATATACTGGGTCGAATATAACCCTTGTCCAGCAGTTCTTGTAATTGCACTTTTAATTCCTTCAGTTCAGTAGGAGCCATTCTATAAGGTGTCTTTGATACTGGTGCGGCTCCAAGTATCAGGTCTATTACAAACTTTGTGGCACGGTCGGGTGGTAATCTGGGTAGTTCCTTCGGAAATACGTCAGGGTAATCCCGCACGACGTCAATGTCTTCCATTCGTGGCGCTTCCTTGGTTAGGTCGACCACTGATACTAGGTACCCAACTGCTCCCTTCTCAAGGCACTTCTTAGCCTTTACTGCTGAAAGTATGAGCTTGCGTCTCCGGGGAAGTTTGGTTCCCGAGAAACTGAACTCTGCCCCTTCCTTGTCTTTGAATGTTAGCTTCTTCTCGGCGCATAACAGATTTGCAAAATGCCGAGCTAACCAATCCATTCCTAAGATGACATCGAAGTCTGCCATCTCAAGTTGTATCAAGGTTGCATCTAAAATCTGTTCCCCAATGAGAACTGGACATGGTCCATAACCTTTTTCTAATTCCACTTCTAACCCCATCGGTGACCGTACAAGTAATTTGTAGTCTAATATTTTGATGGGTAATTTTGTCTTCTTTCCAAATGACACAGATATAAATGAATGAGTAGCTCCGGAATCGAAGAGTACTCTGGCGGGTACGCCATTTATAGGTACAATACTTGTGATTCATCTTTACTTAGTTTACATGCTCATTCAATGTATTTATAACTTTAAAAGTTTCAGTCATACTTGTGACCACATCGGGTGATGCGGCCGCATCCTCGGACGTAAAAAGATATACACGTCCCTGATGGAATTGTTTCTTGGGATTAGGGCACTCCCTTGCCATATGTCCCGGCTGGTTGCAGTTAAAACACTTCGGGGCTTCAGAATTTGGCTTTGGCTGAGGTTGAGCTGTTGGGGTAGTCTTGGTCGCAGCATTAAAATTCTGAGGACGGAAAGGCTTATACATCCTATTATTGCCTCCGTTGTAGGAGTTTCCGGCTGGCCTTTTGATGCCTTTGTTCTGAGTAAAATAACTCTCTTTCTGGCTCGATTCAATCACTCGAGCGATCTGGACAGCTTCATTATAAATCTTCTTTTCTAAGCCCAGAACACGTTCTCTTATGCTTCCTCTCAGTCCCGTGACAAACCTACGGGTTTTGGTTTCTTCCTCTTGCATACTCCGTGGTGCGAAGAAAACCAGCTCTTCATAACGCTGTTGGTACGCATCCACTGACATCTGTCCCCGATAAAGACTCATGAACCCTTCCCATCGAACTCGCTCCGTGGAAAAAATTTCTCAAAGAAAGCTTCTTTATATATAGCCCAAGTCGAGAGGGGCGTGCTTAGTCAATAGATAGGCCCGGGTCGATTTCCACCAATGATGTGCATCGCCTTTGAGCATGAAGGTGGCACACAATACTTTCTCCTCTTTTGTTATAGTCATCATCAGAAAATTTCTTTCCATCTCGTCTATCCAAGCGGCTGGCCATAATGGATCGACGGTTGGCCATTAAATTCCCCGGGCTTCATCTTCAAAAACCCGTCGACCGGTCGAGAGTGATCCATCCGAGTTTGATATGCCCCAAACATATGGGGTGGATACTGATAATTAGCCTATGTCTTTGCCCCGAACCCGCAACCGGAATGCATACAGCCGGTTCTTGAGGTGTCCGAGGAGCTGGGTGGTTACCCACCGGTGCCGCACCGGCTTGTCCCTGTGTGCATGGATGCAGCCTGAGTAGTTTGAAACATAATGCCCATGGCAACTTGCATCTGGGCCTATGCGTATTGCATGTGTTGTAGCTGCTGAGCTAGGTTCATATCCACCGTTGCTAGCTCCGGTGGTGGAGGTGGCAAATTTGTAGGGTTTACCGGTTCTGGATTTCCCGGTGCATGGTTATTCTCTTGACTAGTCTCCTCCACTGGTGGTGGTGGTGGGACCCGGATTTCGACTCTGTCCGGTTACTCTTCTTCCGGACATATTTTCCTTCTAAGATGGGTGGTGCCTCGAAAATCATCAAAATCGGTGAGAAATCATTTATACTTCATGTAGGCACGCTTAACCGATATAAAATTCAAAATCCTCAATTCATTCCGTGAAAAGTATTGTCTTTTCTATGTAGGGTCGATGGTGAGGGTCGATGGTATGTCCGACCCTTGGTATCCGACCACGGGGAATGACCTTTGTTCTTCCCGAGAGCTGAGGGTCGATGCGAGGGTCGATGGGTATCCGACCCTCAGTCCGACCCTCAATTTTCTGTCAGATTCCCGAGAGCTGAGGGTCGATGGGAGGGTCGATCCGAGGGTCGATGGTGCCAGTCGAATTGTCCGACCCTCGGACCAAAAATCAGATTTTTAAGATCCGATTCTGGGTCATTTCTCACTATTCCTCCTCCGTTTCGACTCGTCTCTACTCTCTGAGTTGCTACAGTGCCACTCTACTGTTTTTGGTCGGTTTAACTCTGGGTTTCGACGTCCACGTCATCCCTACAGGTATGTCTTCCCGTTTTTACCTGTTTTTAGGTTTTCTTTTCTAGGTTTTTGCCCGTTTAACTCATATTTTTCAAATTAAACTTTTCCAACCGTAAAAATTCGATTTTTATTGGGGGCTTTTGTTATTGGTGTCTCGAGAAACGAAAGCCCTCAAAAAATTTTGAGTTTCATCGGTTGGTTATCGAGAAACTTAAAATTTTCTCTTTTTGTCCTAATTTGTCGGAAATTTTGATTTTTCTTGAATTTCTTCAAATTGGACATCGTCAGTTAAAATTTCCTACTGCATGTGGGTTGTAGGATATGTTTTAACCTACGTAAGTTCTCATACCCACTTGTATGGTGAGAATTTGAGATTTTCTGGTCGACCCACGTCGTTATTAAATCAAATTTTTGGATTTTTATCCTGCTAACTCCTTGTTTCCTTTTTCTTTCTTATTTTGCAGATACTATGGCCCGTACCAAAGTACCCAGGGTGCGTGATCCGCTTCGCTTCCGTTCGAATGAAGCTGAGGCACAGTATGCTGACTATGCCCGTAAGAAGGTTGAAGGGGGTCGCATGGTGAACTTGGCTGAGCTAGCCTTGTTCAATGTAGAGGGAGCTTTTGGTGATATGGGTTGGCTCCCTGTCATCACATACGACGCGTGCACATGTCCAGACTTGGTACGCCAGTTCTATTGTAATCTCCAGGTGGTGGGGAATTACAATGATGCTGAGCACGGTTACGAGTTGCGCATCACCAGTTACGTCAAGGGGGTGCACATTTCCTTTGATTATCGGTAGCTGGCCGATCTGTTGGGCATTCCCTATGATGGCCCCATGGTGTACTGTGCGCCGGAGAGCCACAGTTTGTTGAGATGGGAATGAGAGTAGAGATCGACAACCAGTTGCTCCGTCCTGATCGATGGCAGATGAGAGCTTGTTACTTGCGTCCAGCTCCACGGGTCTTCTGCAAGATTATCCGAAGATAATCTGATCCCGCAGAGTGGGCACTATGAGAGGGCCTCTCACCGACACGCTTCTTGATCTACGGTATATGCACTCGACGGCCCGGTTCGCCTACCTTACATCATCATGTGGACGATGATTAGTGCTACATTGTCCGGTCATAAGGGAAATCTACCCTATGGACGCATGATTACGGTGCTGCCGACCCGCCTGGGGGTGGATCCGGTAGATGAGAAGATCCGGGAGAAGACCTTCTCGTCGCCTCTAGATTGGGAGGCTATCTCGCAAGATGGGGCTGCGAGATGCTGAGGTTAGCGATGAGGAGAGGAATGCGATGGTGCGCCCTCACACTCGGGTCGAGATGGCTAATGCTGAGGCTGCCGCCGCTAGAGCTCGTGTGGATCCGGTCGACGATGAAGATCGTATGTATATGGACGTCGACTAGATACCACCGCCATCACCCACACATGCGGGGCGGAGTTGGTACCTCTTCTACGGCGGCTCCCGCACCTGAGGCTGGTCCTTCCCATTCGGCTGATCCTTCACTTCCACCTTCACCATGATGGAGATGTTGCGGGAGATCGGGGATGCTCAGCGCAGATCTGATCTGAGGATGGAGGAGTTGCTAGATGCTCAGCGTATGAGGGTGGATGTGCTGTTATCGGTCCAGCGGGCGACTGATAGGAGGGTAGTCGACCTAGCAACTAGTCTCCAGACGACCCAGACCCAGGTGGCCTGGTTGACTAGAGTCTATGCTGAGAACTATGACCGCAATCGTGAGGCACCGCCTCCTCCTTCACCTCCAGCTTCTTGATTGTACCATATTTTTTTTGTACTATGTATATATATATATATATATATATATATATATATATATATATATATATATATATATATATATATATATATTTGTTTTGTTTCGCTCTCATTGTTATGTAAACTTGTTTCTCTTTTTAATAGATGCATTATTCTCTTTTAGATTTTGTCTCAAACATCACTAGTGCTTACAATGTGTTAATATTACTGTTTTTATTTTTATCCTATCTCAGTTCACAATTGTGTTGAATGTATGCTAGTTCAGCGGACAAGGCCTGAGATGCTCTGATACCAAGTTGTCACACCCCAATTCTGCACTATTTAGAATAGTGTGATGAACCGCTAATAAACCAACGGTTCAACCAGGATCTCAAATAGGCTATCCCCGCGTTATCTAAACTTACACACATCCATAATCATAATCAGAGTAAATACACAGTAGCGGAAGTCTTATAATAACATGAACTGAGAACTAAAATGATATCATTAATTTAATAACAAATTATTTTGTTTTCGACTGAGACATAAATATTTAAATACCAAATACATGTCTTAATAAATCCAACAAAGAAACCTATAAAATATCTAATCAAATACAGACGAGTTGCACTCGCAAGAGGAGTCGTGTGTATCCGCCTGGCTTCAACCTCCATGGCTGCCACGTTCCCGTACGTAGACGCATTCATATAGTCTTCAACGGTATAACCTGCATCATCAACTAAAAATATTCGACGTCGAGGGGTGAGCACACATCGCGGCTCAGTGAGTAGCCAAAACAATTCAACAATACATATGCATGCACATCAATTTATATCTTTGGTCTGGTTTAAAGTTTGCAGTATGCTATAGAAAGGTTGAGGTAGCCAAAGGTCGCGTTTATTGACTCCGCGTCTATACACGAGTGTGTGACGTTACCCGAAGATCACGTTTATCGTCAACTCACATGCTCCCAATCATGAACATTATATAACAAAGGTTACGTTTATTGCTATGTAGTGCCATACCAACACGTAAGCCCCTGTTGGTGAGGGTTGCAAACTGGGCTCGCAACTAACCAATCCTAATGCCAAACAGTGTATCCAAGGCCTCACCCCAGCATCCCTCAGAATGTCCATAGAGATAGAGCTAAGGCCCCCCAGTAGAGTCAGAAACTACAAGGACCGAGACCACCTCCCCTAATACTCTACGACATAATAGTTCTGCTAAAGTAATGGCGATACGACGATGCCAATGTACAAGACTTGAGTTGGAGATAGAGCTAAAGTGCTGAGACCCACCAAAGATTAACGTTTATTGACGTTCTCATCACACCTCCCCTGATACTCGCTCGCATCATGCACATCAACCACACACATACAAGCACATGCCTATTCCTATCATCATCATCATCATCATGTTATAAACGATAAAGTAAATATGCATGAACAAATAATAGAAATATTGGATGGCATGCTGCATGCACACTACAAACATATTCGCATAGAATCAAGTATAGCATAGGACTCAAGAAAATATAAAACAGTTTATTTTTAACCCATTTAATTTGGAGTTAAGGTTCCTCACCTTAGCGTGCTATAAGATACTTTTTCAAGCTTTAGAATCACCTTTACAGTGTTATTGTATTGCTAGAAGACCTAACAAAGTCGATAGAATTTAATTAGAATTAATTCCAGATTTAAAAACCATTTTGTTAACTGAGGGTCGGAGGTAGGGTCGATGCTAGGGTCGATGGGTCTATCGACCCTCCCTTCTTTCTGGACTTCCCGAATGCTGAGGGTCGATGGTCAAAAACACCTAGGGTCGGATGGCCTATCGACCCTGGGTGCGACCCTCGGTGTACTTTGGTCCAATTTCCACTTTTAATCTATCCTTCGTGTTTGGGGTCCTATGTCTTGCTTCTACATTCCATTCAACACTCATTCCATGGTCTGAAACCATGAATCATCCTCTCAGATGGCTTTCATGCATTCTCCTAGGATTTTCCATGAAAACCTAACCATGGATGGATGGTTTGGGTTTCTCCGAGATCACTCTCTCCAATAACTATCCTAAGGTCTGTAGAAACTCATGGAATTAGTATCCATACCTGAGAAAATTAATCTTTCTCTGCAACTCTTCTCCTTTTTGCTAGGTTCTCTTCCTTGCCTCTCTTCTTCCTCTATTCCTTCTCCTCACTTTCTCTCAATTCAATTAGGGTTGTGAAAGGAGTGAAAGTGGCTTAGGGACGTCCTTTAAATAGACTAGGAACATCCTAAATAAGTCCCATTGGGATTTGGAAAGAATCCCAATAGAAAAATATAGAAATTTCCTAATTTCTATATTCGGCAGAAACCGAGGGTCGATGGGAGGGTCGATGATCCCGTCGACCCTAGGGTCTTAAGCTGTCCGACCCTCCCTCCAAAATCGAGGGTCTGACTTTCTGTTTTGGGAGGTCCGACCCTGCTTAGCTGGGTATGCGACCCTTCCCCTAATTTAAGTGTTTTTGGGTCGATTTGATACCTGGGATCTCGATCTCCTTCACGCACTTGGTCCATTTGACTCGACCATGATGGGTAAACCTGGTTCAAGGTGGTAAGACCGGGTTAGATTGACACGGATCTTACAATAATCATCATCTAGTGATGAGGAGTAGGATGATGATGATGACGACAGTGAGGAAGGCGAGGGAGATAGTGATGGCAGCAATGGTGATGACCACATGAGGTCGATACAGCTGACCCTACCAGAGATACACCCCCAATTGCCAGTACCAGAGTGGCACCTTCAGCTACTCATACCAGAGAGACAACACCTACAGCTAGCACTTCAGACCACCCACTACTACTCCATCATTGACACCTACCGCTGACCTGGGTCAGGTACTAGAGGTTCTCCAACTCATGCATCAGCAAATGGATGCCATTACTGACTACCAGACTAGACTAGAGAGGTAGGTGAAGCTCTATTTGGGTGGAGACTCGACTAGGCACCATAGAGACAAATTTGAGGGATACTAGGACCAGAGTAGGCAAGGTGGAGACTCGAACTAGCATTACAAACAGGTATGTAGGTTATATCCTTGATGCGATAGGTCACTACCAGCCACTTACATCACTATGTATGGCGCAGGCCCATTGTTACACCAGCTTCTTCGAGTGTCCCACTACTAGCACCTCAGTAGGAGGTCCCTCCAGCATCTGCAGTTCCCAATACTACACAGCCATCTTCCTCTCATGATGTTCTGGTAGCATCCACGGCTCAGGGTGATTCTTCACCTACATTACCGAATTACGTGCCTTCTTCTTCAGCACCTACTATTAGACTCAAGCCCCCTGTCTCGTCAAGTGGTCCTCAACAGATAGAGACCTGATCTAGCACTTTACTTTTACCAGTTTCTTTTGATATCTCATGTACATAGGGTAACTATCCAAATTGTAGATTGTACCCTGCTTTTTGATTTATGCACACCATGACTACTCATCTTATACATATATGTTTTCCTTCTTATTTTGACAGTGCTTGTATTTACCTTTCATTTGATTAGGAGTTGTATCTTGAGATAACGGTTTAGATTGTGAACCGTATCTCAACTTTTGTACTTAATTTAGACACAAATATATATACATGTCTTTGTTTGTTCTTAGTTCATATCCTGTGTTATGCTCTTTTTTTAGTTCTTGTAATGGAATGCAACCTAACTTACTGTTTCCCTTACTTACTACTTGTTGGTTAATAAATTTTAATTAACCTAGGCATCTATTTCAACACCTGAAAATGCATGTGCATGGAAAGTCTGTAAGTAGAGTCAGAGTGTTTGTGCTCTAATACCAGTATTGTCATAGCCCATTCTAGGAAATCAAGTGTGATGTCTGAGTCATCCAAGAGACAACCTGAATCATCCAGCGATCGACAATCAAAATGATCTACCTGCAAACCCTACAGTCTACACAAACAATATGCATAATGATCAACAATAATTAATAATCATTGCAACAGAATAATAAGAGTTGTAGTGGAATCATAATAGAGAACAGATGCTTCTAATGTTATCATTACATAATAAGTCTATTATGTCTTACAATTCATTTCATAAGTAATATTCATATTACATATACCCCGTACTAAATAACTAGAGTAAATTAGAATAAAATATTATAGATAGATCAAACTGCACCTACCCACAAACATCAAAATCATGGGTGCAAGGCGCTGACTCAGGTCCCATAAATTACAAGTACAACCCTCGACATGATCCCTCAGTGGCCCTCCACCAAGAAAAGTGCCCTCTACATTAATAGGATCCATAACAGCCATCACAGAAGAGGTACCTGCAACCAAAACTAAAAATATTTTGATATCGAGGGAAGAGCTCCTATCCCAGCTCAATGAGAAGTTAGGTTGTAAGACCCGTGTCAATCTAACCCGGTCTTACCACCTTGAACCAGGTTTACCCATCATGGTCGAGTCAAATGGACCAAGGGCGTAAAGGAGATCGAAATCCCAGGTATCAAATCGACCCAAAAACACTTAATTTGAAGGGAGGGTCGCATACCCAGCTAAGCAGGGTCGGACCTCCCAAAGTAGAAAGTCAGACCCTCAATTTTGAAGGGAGGGTCGGACATCTTGAACCCTAGGGTCGACGGGATCATCGACCCTCCCATCGACCCTCGGTTACCGTAAGAAATAGAAATTAGGAAATTTCCTAATTCTCGGTTGGGATTCTTTCCTAATCTCAATGGGACTTATTTTAGGATGTTCCTACTCTATTTAAAGGACGTCCCTAAGCCTCTTTCACTCCTTTCACAACCCTAATTGAATTGAGAGAAAGAGAAGAGAAGGAAAAGAAGAAGAAGAGAAGCAAGGAAGAGAATTTAGCCAAAAGAGAACAGTTGCAGAGAAAAGAGTATTCTTCTTAGGTATGGATACTAATTCCATGAGTTTCTACAGACCTTAGGATAGATATTGATGAGAGTGTGATCTCGAAGAAATCCAAACTATCAACCCATGGTTAGGTTTTTATGGAAAACCATAGGGGAATGCATGAAAGCTATTTAGGTGGATGATTTATGGTTCTAGACCATGGAATGAATGTTGAATGGAATGTAGAAACAAGCCATAGGACCCCAAACACGAAGAATGGACTAAGAAAGGGAATTGGACCAAAGTGCACTGAGGGTCGATAATCATCCGACCCTAGGTGATCCTGACCATCGACCCTCAGTGTTCGGGAAGTTCAGATTTGGGGAGGGTCGCACCCAGGGTCGATCAGGACTCCGACCCTACCTCCGACCCTCAGTTAACAGAGTGGTTTTTAAATTTTAAATAAATTCTAATTAAATTTTATTGGCTTTGTTAGGTCTTCTAGCAATATAATAACATTATAAAGGTGATTTTAAAGCTTGAAAAAGTATCTATTAGCAAGCTAAGGTGAGGAAACAGAACTCTAAACTAATTGGTTAATAACAAACTATTTTCTATTTTCTTGAGTCCAATGCCATGTTTGATTTTATGCGAAGATGTTTGTAATGTGCATACAACATGTCATCTAATATTTCTATTATTTGTTCATGAATATTTTTACTTTATTGTTTATAACATGATGATGATGATGATAGGAATAGGCATGTGATTGTATGTGTGTGGTTGGTGTACTTGATGCGAGCGAGTATCAGGGGAGGTGTGATGAGAACGTCAATAAACGTTAACCTTTGGCGGGTCTCATCACTTTAGCTCTATCTCTAACTCAAGTCTTGTGCATTAGCATCGTCGTATCGCCATTACCTTAGCAGAACTATTATGTCGTAGAGTATCTGGGGAACTGGTCTCGGTCCTTGAGTCCTATACTCTACCGGGGGGCCTTAGCTCTATCTCTATGGACATTCTGAGGTATGCTGGGGTGAGGCCTTGGATACACTTTTTGGCATTAGGATTGGTTAGTTGCGAGCCCAGTTTGCAGCCCTCGCTAACAGGGGCTTACGTGTTGGTATGGCACTATATAGAAATAAACGTTAACCTTTGTTATATAATGTTCATGATTGGGTGCTTGTGAGTCGACGATAAACGTTACCTTCGGGCGGCGTCACACACTTGTGTATAGAGGCAGGGTCAATAAACGCAACCTTTGACTACCTAAACCTTTCTATTGCATACTGTAAACTTTAAACCAGACCAAAGATATGAATTGATTGCATGCATATGTACTGTTGCATTGTTTTGTCTACTCACTGAGCCGTGATGTGTGCTCACCCCTCGACGTCGAATATTTTAGTTGATGATGCAGGTTTCACAGTTGAAGACTATATGAGTGCTCCAGCGTACGGGAATGTAGCAGCGATGGAAGCTGAAGCTGAAGTGGATACACATGACTCCTCTTCCGAGTGCCACTGATGTGTATTTGATTAGACATTTTATAGGTTTCCTATTTTGGAATTAATAAAGACATGTATTTGATATTTATTTATGTCTCAGTGGAAACAGAATAATTTGCTATTAAATTATTAATATCACCGTAGATTCTCAGTTTATTTTATTATAAAACTTCCTCTATTGTGTATTTACTCTGATTGTGATTACGGATGTATGGGGGTTCAGATAACGCGGGGATAGCCTACTCGAGATCCTGGTTGAACCATTGGTTTATTAGCGGTTCATCACACCATTCTGAAGTGTGTGGAATTGGGGTGTGACAACTTGGTATCAGAACATCTCAAGCCTTGTCCGCTGAACTAACATACATTCAAGACAAATGTGAACTGAGATAGGATAAAAGTAAAAACAGTAATATTAATACACTATAAGCACAAGTGATGGTTGAGACCAAATTTAAAAAAAAAAGAGAATAATGCATCTATTAAAGGGGAAACAAGTTACATACAAAGAGAGAGAAACAAACTGTATATACATAACTAAAGCAGAGTACAGTCCACAACCCGGACAGTTACTCCGTAGTACAAAGAAAATAAAGTACAATCAAGAACCTGGAGGCGAAGGAGGAGGCGGAGCCTCACGGTCTTTGTCGTAGTCCTCGGCATAGACTCTAGTCAACCAGGCTATCTGAGTCTGGGTCGTCTGTAGACTAGTAGTAAGATCGGCTACCCTCCTATCAGTCGAACGCTGAACCTCAAGGAGCTCTCCCATCCGCGTGTCTGATGCGTGCTGGGCGGCTAGCAACTCATCCATCCTCAGATCAGATCTGCGCTGAGCCTCCCTGATCTCTTGCAGCATCTCCATCATATCAGAAGGTGGGCGTGAAGGACCAGCCGCATGAGAAGGACCAGTCTCAGGTACAGGATCCGCCACAGGAGAAGTACCAACTCCAGCCGCATGCGTAGGTGAAGGCGGGGGTATCGCGTCGACATCCATATACATACGGTTGTCATCGTCGACGGGATCCACATGAGCTCTAGCAACGGCAGCAGCAGCCTCAGCGTCAGCCATCTCAATACGAGTGCGAGGGCACACCATCGCCTTCCTCTCCTCATCACTAACCTGGGCATCTCGCATACCCATCTTACAGATAGCCTCCCAATCTAGAGGCGACGAGAAGGTTTTCTCCTGAATCTTCTCATCTACTAAGTCCACCCCGGAGAGTAAAGGGGACGGGAATCATGCGTCCCATAGGGTAGGTTACCCCTATGACCGGGACAATGTAGCACTAATCATGGTCCGCATGATGATGTATGGAAGACGGACCGGGCTGTCTAGTGTAAATACTATATATCAAAAACTCGGGTCAGCCGAGAAACCCTCTCATAGTGCCCACTCTACGGAATCGGATTATCTTTGGATAATCTTACGAAGGCCCGTGGAGCAGACGCAGGGGAACGGCTCTCATCCGCCGCCGATCAGGTCGTAGCAGCTGGTTGTCGATCTCTGCCCTCATCTCCATGGAAACAAACTGGGGCTCTCCAGGCGCACAGTACACCATGGGGCCATCATAAGGAATGCCCAGTAGATCGGCCAGTTGTCGATAGTCAAATGAAATGTGCACCCCTTTAACATAGCTGGTGATGCGCAACTCTTGACCCCTCTCAACGTCATTGTAATTCCCCACCACCTGGAGATTACAATAGAAATGACGCACCAAATCCGGACATGTGCACGCGTCGTAAGTAATGACAGGGAGCCACCCCATGTCACCAAATGCTCTCTCTACGTTGAACAAGGCTAGCTCAGCCAAGTTCACCATACGACCACCCTCCACTTTCTTTCGAGCGTAGTCGGCATACTGTGCCTCGGCTTCGTTGGAGCGGAAGCAAAGCGGATCACGAACTCGGGTATTTTAGTAAGGGCCATGGTATCTGCAAAGTAAGAAAGGAAAAAAGAAAATAAGGAGTTAATAGGATAAAAATCTAAAATTTGACATTATAACGACGTAAGTTGGCCAAAAGCCTCACTTTTCACCCGTACACGCGGGCAGGAGGACTTACGTAGGTTCCTACATATCCTACAACCCACATACAGTAGGAAATTGGAACTAACGAAGACCAATTGGAAGAAATTTCAAGAAACCAAAAAATTTCGACAAATTAGGGCAAACGAGCAAAAATCCAAGTTTCTCGATAACCAACCGATGAAACTCAAAAATTTTTGAGGGCTTTCATTCCTCGAGACACCAATAACAAAAGCCCCCAATAAAAATCAAATTTTTACGGTTGGAAAAAGTTTAATTTGAAGAATACCAGTTAAATGAGCAAAAACCTAGAAAAGAAAACCTAGAAACAGGTGAAAATGGGAGAATATACCTGTATGGATGACGTGGACGTCGAAACCCGGACTCAAACCGACCAAAAACAGTGGAGTGACACTGTAGCAACTCAGAGGGGAGAGACGAGTCGAAACGGGAGGGAAATAATAAGAAATGACTCAAAATCGGATCGTAAAAATCTGATTTTTGGTCTGAGGGTCGGACACCCATCGACCCTCACATCGACCCTCAGCTCTCGGGAAGAACAAGTTATTTCCAGGGTCGGATACTAAGGGTTGGACATACCATCGACCCTCACCATCGACCTTGCATAGAAAAGACAATATTTTCTTTTAAAAATGAGCTGGAATTGGAATTTTATATCGGTTAGTGTGCCTACATGAAATATAAATGACTTCTCACCTATTTTGATAATTTTCAGGCACCACCAATCACAGAAGGAATTATGTTTGGACGTAGGGTAACCCGACAGAACCGAAATGCAGTTCCACCACCACCACCCGTGGAGGAGACCAAATAGGGAAAATAATTATGCACCGGGTAATCCGAACAGGGCAAACCCTATAAATTTGCCACCTCCACCACCGAGCTAGCAACCGTGGTGATGAATCCGGCTCAGCGAACCGCAACGGATGCAACACGCACGGGCTCGGATGCAAGTTGCGATGGGTATTATGTTCCAAGCCACTCAAGCTGCACCTATGCGAGATAGGACAAGCCAGTGCAAGCACCGGTGGGTAACCACCCAAAGCACCTCGGACACCTCAACAACCTTGCTGCACAGATTCCAAGACAGGCTCCGTAGCGGCTCGGGTTAATTACCAGCATCCACCCCATATGTTTGGGGCATATCCCCAAAATCAGTTGGATCACTCTCGACTGGTGGAGAGATTCTTGAAGATGAAACCCAAGGAATTCAACGGCAAACCGTCTGATCCATTGTGGCCAGCACACTGGATAGACGAGATGGAGAGAAACTTCCTCATGATGACTATCACAGAGGAAGAAAAAGTATTATGTGCCACCTTCATGCTAAAGGGTGACGCACATCATTGGTGGAAATCTGCTAGGGCTTACTTATTGACCAAGCACGCCCTACTGACTTGGGCTATATATAAAGAAGCTTTTTTTGAGAAATATTTTCCACGAAGCTTCAGAGATTATATGGTAAAAGAGTTCCTGAGTTTATATCAGGGACAGATGTCAGTGGATGCATATCAACAGCGTTATGAGTAGCTGTTTTTCTTTGCACCATTTAGCATGCAAGAAGAAGACACCAAAACCCGTAGGTTTGTCACGGGACTGAGAGGAAGCACCAGGGAACACGTTCTGGGCTTAGAAAAGAAGATTTATAATGAAGCTGTCCAAATCACTCGAGTTATTGAATCAATCCAGAAGGAGAGTTATTTCACACAGAACAGGGGTATCAAAAGGCCAGCTGGAAATTCTTACAACGGAGGCAATAACAGGACATATAAGCCTTTCCGTCCTCAGAATTTTACTGCTGCAACCAAGATTACTCCGAAGAGCTCAACCTCGGCCAAAGCCGAATTCGAAGCCCGAAGTGTTTTAACCGCAACCAACCGGGACATATGGCAAGGGAGTGTCCTAAGCCCAAGAAGCGGTTCCATCGGGGGACGGGTATATCTTTGTTACATCCGATGATGCTGCCGCATCACCCGATGTGGCCACAGGTATGACTGAAACTTTTTAAGTTGTAATTACATTGCATGAGCATGTAGACTAAGTAAAATAAATCACAGGTATCGTACCTATAAATGGCATACCCGCCAGAGTACTCTTTGATTCAGGAGCCACTCATTCATTTATATTTGTGTCATTCGGAAAGAAGATAAACTTATCCATCAAAACATTAGACTACAAATTACTTGTACGGTCGTCGATGGGGTTAGAAGTGGAATTAGAGAAAGGCTATGGACCATGTCCAGTTCTCATTGGCGAGAAAACCTTAGATGCAACCTTGATACAACTTGAGATGGCAGACTTTGACGTCATCTTGGGAATGGACTGGTTAGCTCGGCATTCTACAAACCTATTATGCACCGAAAAGAAGCTAACGTTCAAAGACAAAGAAGGAGCAGAATTTAGTTTTTCGGGAACTAAACTTCCCCGTAGACGCAAGCTCATACTCTCAGCACTAAAGGCTAAGAAGTGCCTTGAGAAGGGGGCAGTCGGGTATCTAGTATCAGTGGTCGACCTAACCAAGGAAGCACCACAAATGGAAGATATTGAAGTCGTGCGGGACTATCCCGACGTATTTTCGGAGGAACTACCAGGATTACCACCCGACCGAGCCACAGAGTTTGTGATAGACCTTGTACCTGGAGCCGTACCAGTATCAAAAGCACCTTATAGAATGGCTCCTACGGAACTGAAGGAACTGAAAGTGCAACTACAAGAACTGCTGGACAAGGGTTATATTCGACCCAGTATATCACCATGGGGAGCGCCGGTGTTATTCGTGAAGAAGAAGGACGGTAGCGTTCGATTATGCATCGACTATCGTGAGTTGAATAAACTGACAATCAAGAATCGATACCCACTACCTCAGATCGATGACTTGTTCGATCAGTTGCAAGGAGCAAAGGTATTTTCTAAGATCGATCTTCAATCAGGCTATCATCATTTGAAGATTAAAGAGGGTGATATTCCGAAGACAGCTTTCAGGGCCAGATATGGACACTATGAGTTCTTGGTCATGTCTTTTGGATTAACTAATGCGCCGACAACTTTCATGGAACTTATGAACCGGGTTTTCCATGATATGTTGGATACGTCGGTTATAGTATTTATTGATGATATATTGGTATACTCCAAGGACGAAGAAAATCATATCAAGAACCTAAACGCCGCCCTACAGCGTTTAAGGAAAGAGAAGTTATATGCTAAATTTTCAAAGTGTGAGTTTTGGCTAAGTGAAGTCGCCTTCTTAGGCCATGTAGTATCCGCTGAAGGAATCAAAGTGTACCCCAGCGAGATCGAGGCTATTGTAAAATGGGAAGCACCAAAGAGCGTTTCAAAAATTAGAAGTTTTCTGGGTCTAGCTGGTTATTATCGGAGATTCATAGAAGACTATTCCTGGATTGCCGTACCTCTTACCAGTTTGTCTAAGAAAGGTGAAAAGTTTGTGTGGACCGATAAATGTGAGAAGAGTTTCCAAACGTTGAAGACCTGATTGATATCCCGCTCCGATTTTGACTATTCCCGTTCCAAGACAGACATTTACTTTATACACTGATGCGTCAGGACTGGGACTAGGATGTGTGCTTATGCAAGGAGAGCAAGTAATTGCTTACGCCTCGAGACAGTTGAAAATACAAGAGAAGAATTACCCCACCCATGATTTGGAGTTAGCGGCAGTAGTACATGCTGTCAAGATATGGAGACATTACCTATACGGAGAGAAATTTCAGATTAAGTCGGACCATAAAAGTCTTACTTATTTATTTAATCAGAAAGAGTTGAATATGAGACAAAGAAGATGGCTGGAACTATTGAAAGACTATGATTGTGATATCCAGTATCATCCGGGAAAAGCGAACGTAGTAGCGGATGCGTTAAGAAGAAAAGCAATGATAAAATTGCAAGGAGAGATTAGCACAACTGCAGCAATGTGTACTACCGGAATGGTATTCAATCACGACAATGAGCAATATGTGATAGACGCAACGGATGAGTCAGCCAACCAAGGGTTTATTCATCGGTTTTCAAATATGTTCGCTGCTTTGAAAATTATACCAGACAAAATGGATGAAGTGAAGACAGCTATTAAATCAGATCCTTATCTGAGAACAAGACAAGAAGATATCGAAAAAGGTAGGACTAATCCTGAGTTCACCTTGGACGAAGAGAGGGTAATGAAATACAAAGGAAGAATATGTGTACCTGAAACAGAAAGTATGGACATTAGACACCGACTGATGAAAGAAGCCCATACCACCATCTATTCGATACATCCTGGAAGTACAAAAATGTATCATGATCTAAAGAAACTATATTGGTGGAGGGGAATGAAAGCAGATGTAGCCAAGTTCGTGTCTCAATGCCTAAATTGTCGAAAGTAAAAGTCGAACGACAAAGACCCGCAGGATCGTTACGACCATTACCGGAACCAACAGATGGAAATGGGACTGCATCACTATGGACTTCGTCACGGGACTACCACCGACTCCTCGAGTAGTTGACGCAGCTTTGGGTGATTGTGGACCGTCTGACTAAAATAGCTCGCTTTATACCTATACGACCTCAGTATACACTGGAAAGGTTAGCGAAGCTGTATGTGGATAATATTGTTCGGTTACATGGTGTTCCAGAAAGCATTGTGTCTGATAGAGATCCACGATTTACTTCCAAGTTTTGGGAAGGATGGCAAAAGGCTATGGGTACAACATTGAAGTTCAGTGATCATGGGATGAAAGGTTACCATTGATCGAGTTCGCTTATAACAATAGCTATTAGGCTACTATACAGATGTCACCTTATGAAGCACTGTATGGCAGAAAGTGTCGAACTCCTTTGTTTTGGAATGCAGTTGGAGAACGTAGTATTGTTGGACCGGAGTTTGTTGAAGAGACTTGCGGAGTGGTCGACATTATCAAGAAAAGAGTGAGAACGGCTCAGAACCGTCAGAAGCAATATGCAGATACTCGACGCAGAGATCTGGAGTTCGTTGTAGGTGATAAAGTATTTTTGAAGGTATCGCCTATGCGAGGATTAAAAAGGTTCGGGCAGAAAGGGAAACTAAGTCCAAGATATGTCGGGCCGTATGAAATTCTAGCTAAGCGTGGTAAAGTGGCTTATCAGTTAGCACTACCACCATCTATGTCAAGTGTGCATGATGTATTTCATATTTCCCTATTGAAGAAGTATGTCAATGATCCAACGCACGTGTTGACAGTAGATTTACCAGATTTGACTGATGATTTGACATTCGAAGTAACACCAACAAAAATCACCAGCCGAAAGGTTCAACGTCTACGCAATCGAGATAGCTATTATGTTAAGGTCACATGGAAAAGTAAAGACATGGAAGAAATTACATGGGAAGAAGAAAATGCTATGCGAAAGCAATACCCTCACTTAATTGATTCAGAAGGTACGTATAATTTCGAGGATGAAATTTTTATAAGTAGGGGGGAGTTGTAAGACCCGTGTCAATCTAACCCGGTCTTAGCACCTTGAACCAGGTTTACCCATCATGGTCGAGTCAAATGGACCAAGGGCGTGAAGGAGATCGAGATCCCAAGTATCAAATCGACCCAAAAACACTTAATTTGAAGGGAGGGTCGCATACCCAGCTAAGCAGGGTCGGACCTCCCAAAGCAGAAAGTCAGACCCTCAATTTTGAAGGGAGGGTCGGACATCTTGAACCCTAGGGTCGACGGGATCATCGACCCTCCCATCGACCCTCGGTTACCATAAGAAATAGAAATTAGGAAATTTCCTAATTCTCGGTTGGGATTCTTTCCTAATCTCAATGGGACTTATTTTAGGATATTCCTACTCTATTTAAAGGACGGCCCTAAGCCTCTTTCACTCCTTTCACAACCCTAATTGAATTGAGAGAGAGAAGAGAAGGAAAAGAAGAATAAGATAAGCAAGGAATAGAATTTAGCCAAAAGAGAACAGTTGTAGAGAAAAGAGTATTCTTCTCAAGTATGGATACTAATTCCATGAGTTTCTACAGACCTTAGGATAGATATTGATGAGAGTATGATCTCGGAGAAACCCAAACTATCAACCCATGGTTAGGTTTTTATGGAAAACCATAGGGGAATGCATGAAAGCTATTTAGGTGGATGATTCATGGTTCTAGACCATGGAATGAATGTTGAATGGAATGTAGAAACAAGCCATAGGACCCCAAACACGAAGAATGGACTAAAAAGAGGGAATTGGACCAAAGTGCACCGAGGGTCGCACCGGGTCGATAATCATCCGACCCTAGGTGATCCTGACCATCGACCCTCAGTGTTCGGGAAGTTCAGATTTTGGGAGGGTCGCACCCAGGGTCGATCAGGACTCCGACCCTACCTCCGACCCTCAGTTAACAGAGTGGTTTTTAAATTCTGAATAAATTCTAATTAAATTTTATCGGCTTTGTTAGGTCTTCTAGCAATATAATAACATTATAAAGGTGATTTTAAAGCTTGGAAAAGTATCTATTAGCAAGCTAAGGTGAGGAAACAGAACTCTAAACTAATTGGTTAATAACAAACTGTTTTCTATTTTCTTGAGTCCAATGCCATGCTTGATTTTATGCGAATATGTTTGTAATGTGCATACAACATGTCATCCAATATTTCTATTATTTGTTCATGCATATTTACTTTATTGTTTATAACATGATGATGATGATGATAGGAATAGGCATGTGATTGTATGTGTGTGGTTGGTGTACTTGATGCGAGCGAGTATCAGGGGAGGTGTGATGAGAACGTCAATAAACGTTAACCTTTGACGGGTCTCAGCACTTTAGCTCTATCTCTAACTCAAGTCTTGTGCATTAGCATCGTCGTATCGCCATTACCTTAGCAGAACTATTATGTCGTAGAGTATCAGGGGAGGTGGTCTCGGTCCTTGAGTCCTATACTCTACCTGGGGGTCTTAACTCTATCTCTATGGACATTCTGAGGTATGCTGGGGTGAGGCCTTGGATACACTTTTCGGCATTAGGATTGGTTAGTTGCGCTGCAAACTTTAAACCAGACCAAAGATATGAATTGATTGCATACATATGTACTGTTGCATTGTTTTGTCTACTCACTGAGCCGTGATGTGTGCTCACCCCTCGACGTCGAATATTTTAGTTGATGATGCAGGTTTCACAGTTGAAGACTATATGAGTGCTCCAGTGTACGGGAATGTAGCAGCGATGGAAGCTGAAGCTGAAGTAGATAGACATGACTCCTCTTGCGAGTGCCACTCATGTGTATTTGATTAGACATTTTATAGGTTTCCTATTTTGGATTTAATAAAGACATGTATTTGATATTTATTTATGTCTCAGTGGAAATAGAATAATTTGCTATTAAATTATTAATATCACCGTAGGTTCTTAGTTTATTTTATTATAAGACTTCCGCTATTGTGTATTTACTCTGATTGTGATTACGGATGTATGGGGGTTCAGATAACGCGGGGATAGCCTACTCGAGATCCTGGTTGAACCGTTGGTTTATTAGCGGTTCATCACACCATTCTGAAGTGTGCGGAATTGGGGTGTGACATAGGTATCCAATGATATCCTATGCAACAATTTCTAAATGCAGTACAGAAGTATATAAACAAGAAATTATGAGTAACAATTAAATGTGTATGCAATCATGGTCAGTCTGTACCCTAGCTCAATCGCACCCCATGAGTGAACCGCCATTGATCCTGAGCACTCCTTGTAATGAATCAATGACACCCCTGACCTGAGCACTCCTCGATGATCAGGGGCTCGTACACCCATCAGTGGGCCGCCATTGATCCCGAGCACCCTTCGATGAATCAATGATACCCCTGACCTGAGCACTCTTTTATAATCAGTGGCTTGTCCATCATTCACTAAAGCATAAGTCATTTGATCAAGTTGATGCAGGATGCATGAGAAAACAATAAATAGGGCTACACCCCAGTAGAGATCCATGTTCCACTCCAGTGGACTAACTGTGTCCCCACTAAGGTGTAATCGGATATATTGCCATGTATCGTGCTCCTACAAGCTGCATGATCATATACCCTACACACAATCACATCTATAACAATAAGCACTTAACATGGCATATGTACACAATAAGTAATACTATACTCCAGTAGGAATCCATGTTCCACCCCCATGGACTGACCGTATCCCTACTAGAGCATAGAGTGCCAACATGGCACGTGTATTGTACTTCCATACTCTGCACGCCCATCATACATGGTCTCAACAAAGACTGCACCTAGCAGAGAACCCCGACTCCCCACTCCCATGGTTCGTCTTGCCTCCACAAAGGTACAGCCATTCCCAACGTAATTCATGAGGTCACTTGTTACATGAACCACCATACATGGGTGGCATCCCAATAGAGAACCCCGGATCTCCACTTCCATGGATCACCGTCTCTACTAAGACACTAGCACACCAATATGGTACACATGTCCGTAGTCCCATACGTCACATGCACCATCATACATGGTTATGCATGCCAACAATATGAACAT
>CM053268.1:13739040-13823453 GCA_028583415.1 Protea cynaroides | reverse complement strand
AATGATTCGGTGGTTTGAAACTACCGAATGCTTATGGATGTATAACAGCATGAAGGATTTGGGCCACGTGGTGTAATCCTAGCTTCACAGCACCCTCTGTAGTGAGCTCCTTCACTACAGAGGAACCTCATCCCTTTGAAGTTGCCGGTATTGTTAACGAGAAAGGAAATCCTCTGAATCGCACAACGAACACACATACAAAGAATTAAAGATATATATATATATACATAGAGAGAGAGAGAGAGAGAGGAGTCAGGCGATTCAAGCCACCTTCCATTTTTGCCCGAAAGATTCAGCCGTAGCGAGTTTCTTCAGGTCGCCAGGATTTCATCTTAGCTTTCCCACACCAACAAAGAGGCACGAAAGGGTTTTCTGGATCCGCTAAAACCCAGAGTCCAGTTTCTTCAGAGGTTGCATGAGTTCCAATGAGTCAAATGATTCGGTGGTTTGAAGCTACCAAATGCTTATGGATGTATAACCGCAGATGGATTTGGGCCACGTGGTGTAATTCTAGCTTCACAGCATGCTCTGTAGTGAGTTCCTTCACTACAGAGGAGCCTGATCCACTTCAAAGACCCTTGGGTTGGGCAATGGTTCACTGTTGTTTATAAGCATCTTCCATCATCAATCATGCTATGGATATTCTAAGGATTGTCGTATTTGCATTTGTGTTCTAAGATGTCGACTAATGTTCTGAGTTCAGTTTGATTATTAGTTGCTTTTTAATACCGCTTTATTCTGTTTTACAAGTTGATTTGTAGACCGTTTGAGCACTGGTCTAACTTATAAGTGTAGTTGGAATACTGGGTTCAAATTATTTTTTGAAATTAAATTGAGTTTTCAATTTTGAAAAACCCCTGCTTCCAAAAGAATGGCAGGAAAAATAATCTATTGGTATTACTTTAAACAGACGTTTGTGGAAAGGGTTTTCTTACTCTTTGTTTTCTAGTTTTTTGTCCGGTCCCTCTTCACTCCCTTCTTTTTAACAGCTACTGATTTCCCAACCCCCCCCCCCCCCCCTCTTTTCTTTTTAACAGCTATAACCAGTTTTTTCTTCTAGCATGTCTATTTGATGGTGTACTCTTGAATTTTGGATGGACCAAAGCTCAAAAGCTTCAGTAGTGAAATTTTCAATGGAAATTGATCATGTCCTAAATTTTGGGTTGTCAACAAATTATGGTCACTGTTTTGATGAACAGTTGCTTTGACTGAATGACTATCATCATCTAACCATTCTAATTTTTCTTCTTGGGAGTGAAGGTTCGAGCAAAGAGTTTTCTCATAGCAAAGAGTTTTCTAATAGGAACTAAATATCAGAGACAACAAAGAAGGAGGGCCAATAAGAAACTCAGGAAAATGTTTCCGAAGGTTAGCCAACGACAATGCAAACCTGAGGAGGGAGAACCAATGCCTTCACCAGCTAGTCAAAGTACCACCAACTGACCTCTCAGGATCTCTCGACCTCTTTTGATCAAGGCATAGATTTGTCTTCTCGTTTGGGCCTAATCATGTGGCATGATCCTTGCTTTCGGGACCAGACTTCATTATAGAAAGAAAAAGGCAACAGAAGAGTCAAAGCTTAACCAACGGAGGAGGAAGAACATCAAACCAACAAACCATTCCTCCTTGGTTAAAAGCACAATTAGCTACCAACTGTGCAGACTTAACCAACTCCCTAGAGAAGAATAAGAAATCTAGATTCCCAGGCAAACTCATCTGCAGAGGAAGTTTACTCAACCGAGGACTCCTGTCACAAGCGCCGAGTGGGAACCAACGACCTGCACAAGCATTCGAAGGAAGAGGAAGAAAGGGAGGAGATTTACCTGTGCACTGCGCCAGAAAAATGCTACCAGATCAGGCTCAGTCGGAAGAGAAAGAATGAGGGAAGAGGAAGAAGGAGGGAGATTCAAGAAGAAAAAAAAATGGAGGGAGTCTGTTAAAACCCATTTACACGTTATCTGTCAAACGATTCAGTGGTCTGAAACTACCGAATGCTTATGGATGTATAACCGCATGATGGATTTGGGCCACGTGGTGTAATCCTAGCTTCACAGCAACCTCTGTAGTGAGCTCCTTCACTACAGAGGAGCCTCATCCCATAAACCAACTTCCCTGTTATTAACATCATGATTGGACCAGAAAATAGAAAAATGACTACCATGTGATGTCAGATATAATCTTTCCACAGTGTCAAGGTGAAAAAAAGCTGAGGTATTAGGACATCACGCAAATAATTCAGACAATATATTCTTAAATTATCAAAAAAATAGAACAGTAGAAATCAAAGTGTGGTATAAACTAACCACAATGAAGTCATTGCCAGCACCCAATACAAGGACTTGAATAGATGTTGGAACTGACGGAACAGGCAATGATGCATTAAGCTTCTTCAGATCAAACAATGGCAAACTCGAACTTTCTTTCATTAGCTCCTGGTAACTGCAAAAAACAGAGATGGAGCAAGCTTCAACTCCAAGACTATTGACATAGGATGGGTAGGTGTGTGGCTGTGTACAAAGGAAGAGCAAAGTAACTAATCCAGGATGTTTAGCTGGCCCTCTTAACCTCACAAGCTCTCTTTGTTCTAGATCTTTATATGCTTCGGATTCTGTTTCGATTGTCTTCTTCCTCTTTGTTTTTAGCCTAATTACCTTCTCTTTCTCCGCTCCCTTCTCCCCCCCCCCCCCCTCCCCCGGGGCCCCATTTCAGCCCACCTGGAGGGGTTTAACATGGAAATTTATTAACATAGTAAAAGTTCAATCTCATTACAATGGGATGGCTGTTCCAGTTTAAGTATCACGTTCTTCAACTTGCATTACAAAAATAAGTAAAATGGAATTTTTTTTAATTGGTTTACCCATGCCATGTAAGAGAATATTAAATTACTCATCCGTAACTTAGGAGCACAATCATGCCCTATACTGTAAATGCTTCTTCTTTCTTTCTTTTTTTTCTTTTTTTTTTAATAATGGAAAACAGTGCAAAAGGTGAGGACATCAAGGAACAATGCACAAGATTTAAGTTGGATAAGCACAGCTGAGATGTGGATGACAAGATGGATAAGTAGGATGACTAGAAATGAATGCATTTGGGGAAGGGGTAGCACCAATGTAATACAAGAACAGTGAGAGTTTGCTGATATAGTTCATTCATGTCCAATGAAAACCACTTGTAGCGGAGTGATAGAGTATTAGCTGAAGGGTGTAAGAGCTCGGAATGCAAAAAAACCAGGATTACAGTAGTAAGAAAAAGATCAGATGGCTCAAGTGATCAGTACACTTAGTTTAAGATCAAATAATATATCTTTTGCTGCGTGTTTGTCCACATATTTTATTTGTTCCTCAATATTACATACATATTAATGTATTGTTCTTTGAAATAGTTTGTATCCAAAAACTAAAAGTAGAAGTGCTCCAGGACAAACCGTTGCACTTGATGATTTTCCATTTCAGCAGAGAAAAATGTTTCCTTACAAAGAGGCAGGGAGGTTGCAAAAGCTTTTGCTGCCAAGCTGAGTGTCACCTGGTAAGGAATTCTATATCAGCTAACAAATGAACAACATCAAATTCCAGGCCATGACTAAGAGGGAAAAAGGAAAAGATAATTGAAGGTCCCATGCAAAAATCATCCATATCCTTTGATACAAACTATCATACCAGCCAGAGTAGAAATAACTAGCAAGATACCTTTATTCATGCAACAAAAAAACTACCAAGATACCTGATTCCCTTACAGCTACGTATTGATCTTAATTATTTATTTACTCTTTTTTTTCTTCTTAATTATTTATTTACATTTTTTTTTCTTTGGCATTGTTAGGTTTGCTTGAAAATCTAAGAGAAGCATATTCATAGATGGTTATGAAAGGGATCGAATCAGCGAATATTTTGGAATTTATTTCTAGTAAGGACTAAGGCTGTGTTTGGTATCATTTTTGTTTTTGTTTTTCTGACATATTTTTGTTTTTGTAGGCATTTGGTTTCATTTCTAGGTGCTGCGAATTTTTTGGAATTTATTTCTAGGGAGGACTAAGACTGTGTTTGGTATCATTTTTGTTTTTGTTTTTCTGACATATTTTTGTTTTTGTAGGCATTTGGTTTCATTTCTAGGTGCTATTTATGAAAATAAAAAATAAAAACAAGCCCCAAATCAAAAACAGGTTCAGACTTGTTTTTGATTTTTGGTCAAAAATCGTTTTTGATAGCTTTTGCGGTAGAGTTTAATGACCACGTGGGTGTAAGTGTTTTCAACGACGAAAAAATAAGGGTAAACTAGTAATTGCTCAATCTAACATAAAACTCGTCCTTAAACCCTTAATTGAACATAATATCTTCTCGTCACGAATCAAAAACCTCCATTTTTTCCAACAGCACGGGTGGTCTGCACTCAGCCACGAATCAAAACCTTCTTATCCTTTAAATCTTCATTCACCAATTCAATGCAGTCCATTTCTGTTAGCGCTCAAAGGTTTTTCTGTAAAAACAAACTAATTGCCGATCAGTGCATTCAGGAAGAATGAAAATGAAACATAAAGAACAAGCAACATAAAGAAACAACAACATAAAGAAAAGGAGGAGGAGGAGAAGAAGAAGACGAGCAGATACCCCCTAAGACTCGAGAAGTCATTACTAACATGGGAATGGCGGCCAAAAAGAGCTCTAGTTCCAACTCGAGAAGTCATCACTAATTTGCCGATGGCTAAGAGTCACGATTCGGATTTTGTCTCTATGGAATCCTGCAATGGCGTCCACACGAAGCTGGGAAATTCGTTGGGTGAAGAAATTGTTGAATGTGAAGTGAAGCAAGAAACTCTCTTTATGCTCCCTGTAGATGATTTAGAAAATACTGGAAATAAATCGGATTCTTTCTCTAGAGGATCCAGTTTTAAAGGAAATGAAGACATGACTATCTCTCTGATCGAAAAGAAGCGAGAAATTGAGGAAGCAATGTCAGTTTCCATGTATGAATTGGGGAATGGTGTTGAGGGTATGTTTAAAGACTCATTTTGTTTCTCAGGAAACGGTACTAAAAACCCTGTAAACATCGAGAAAGAAAGCGAATCTACCTCAGTTATCAAATCCTTTGGCAGTGCAGGGAGTTGGGTCAACTGTGAAGTTGGATCACTTGACAGAGGAAGAGGAAGAGGAACAGATGCTCTTGATGATCTTGACAGAGGAAGAGGAAGCCCATCTCAAATTTATTTTTAAACATAGCATACCAAATCTGTTTTTCATTTTACAATCTATTTTTTATTGTGGTTACCAAACAACTTTTTATTTTTGATAAAAAATGATTTTCAAAAATACTTTTTGAAAAAATAGCAAAAATCAAAAACAAAAATGATACCAAACACAGCCTAAACTATTTGGTGAGAGAGGAACAACCAAATTTTACGTTCGGTAAAGGAAACTATGATTTGTGGGAATCAATTTTATGAGGAGACAAACCCATTGTATGGTCATTAATTTGTACATGAAGTTTGCCCTTCTGCAACTTTGTTGCATTCATATATACTCAATCACAATTAAGCTTTATACCAACTAAATGGATCGGCTATTCAGATCCCTTGTTGTCAACCTTAATCCCTGCATGTCTTTTCCATTTCTCCCACAGTCATTTTGATCCTATCCAACCTGAATCATATCAGTCCTCATCACTGGTCCATTTAGATATTATCGTACATGTTCATGCCACCTCGAACGATTTTCTCAACTTATCACTGCATTATATTTCCTCTAATGCACTCATTTCCTATTTTATCTTTTCTAGCTTACCTCTGATGTATCATCCTGCAACTTTAATTCATTTATATAAAAGAATAAAACGGAAAGTTGCGAATAAAAGATAAATACGGTTTGGTGGAGTCAATGGTTTAAGGACAAACTTTCTACATCACCGTTTCGGTGAAAGTGCTTTGGGAAGAGGGTGAAACATAATGAATTCAATTGCCCATTGATGGACAGAACTTCAGCTAACTAAGCTGCCATACGGTTTCTAAAAGGCTTATGATATATGTTATGGAGAACCTACCCCAAGGCGATTGCACCATAGAAGTCCTACTGTATGCCCAAGTGGCCAAGTTAGAGCAGCCATAAGTCGCCTTGGCAACCTGAATTTCTTGAAGCTCTTAGATCATGCATGCACCATGCACAAGAAACCTTAAACCAGTAATGCCAAAAGTATAGCTCGCTCTCCTATGCAAACAACAAACTAATAGCAAAGACCAAACCGGAACTGCAAGTCATTGCACCACCAACACATGGGTGCATAGCCCAAACTTAGCAGCTCTCAAGACATTAAGGCCCTGTTTGATAAAACTTCTGCTCTAGATGCCTTACTTCCGGTTCGGAGTAGTACTTTTACTCCAGGCTACTCCAAGATTATGTAAGAGTAGAAACATGTTTGATAACGCAGTTCTGGAATAGATTCCAGAGCATCTTTGGAACAAAAACATATTTGATAAACACACTATCCTTCCAATCAAAGTCTAGAAAACTGTTGGTGGTGGTGGTGGTGGTGGGCGGCGGTGATGGTGGTGGTTAGTGGTTGGTGGTGGGTGGTGGTGGCGGTGGCGGTGGTGGTGGGTGGTGGGTGGTGGGGTGGTGGGGGTGGTGGCGGTGGTGGGGGTGGTGGTGGTCGGTGGTCAGTGGTGGCGGTGGTGGTGGTGGCGATGGTGGTAGGTGGTGGTGGTGGCGGTTGGGGATGGTGGTGGCGGTGGCGGTGGTGGTGGGTGGCGGGTGGTGGGTGGTGGAGGTGGTGGTGGTGGCGGTCAAGCCTTTGTTTTGTGAAGAAGAGAGGAGTGTGAGAGAGGAGACCTTCTATTTTACTTTTTTTCTTCTCCCAAAAATTGCTCAAAACCAAAGAAGCTTGTTTTTATTACTCCAAAAATTTGGATTCTAAAGTCAGTTTGAATCCGATTCACTCTGCGGGAACTCGAATCCAACCGGGCTTAGCGAACGTGATTCTACCCCAAAATGGCTCCCTGGGATTCAGAATCCATAGAATCTAGAATCTGGAGTATTAGAGTTAACGATATGCTATGGGTCCCAACTATCGGTGCTACATATGGTCTTGCTTCTATTAGTTATTTTCATTTATTACAGTGGATTTGTTTCCACCATAGTTGTTTATTTGTTTCCTTATTGGTTAGGGTTTATTTCTTAAGTTGTCTAGGTTTAGTTTCCTAATTGGTTTATGATTGTAATTAAGTAAGTTTCCTAAACTATTGTTTCTCCTATTTGATTATAAATAAAGGAACCATAGGAGGAGGAGAACACACATTGATTCTCTCTCTCCTTATTCTCCATTCTCTCCATCTTCCTTTTTCTTTCTTTTTCTATTTTGTTACATGGTATCAGAGCGGGTGTCATTTTGAGAGTCGTATCTGGGTTTCTGGTTTATGGTGAAACCCTAGTTCGTAGAAGAAGAGAACTAGGGTTTCGATGTAAATGATGAGTGTCAATGAAAAATCATACCTAATCGATTGAGTTTGCTGCTGATGTTTATTGCTACTACTGGTTAGCAATCGTACATGTCTACTGGTCTCTCCTCTGGTTCACCCTGGAATTTAATGGAATTAGTTTCTGACTTATTGACTATGTGCTTCTGTGCACAATTAGTCTTCCTAGTTCTGCCGGTGACCACATCTTATCGTTTTCTCTACACACTACCTGCTGCTGCCCTCAGCAATGTCTCGATTTGCTCTACCCAGATCAGATTGACTGGTCTGCTATTAATCTACTGCTGTAATTGGTCATACTACTGGGATCAGATTTAGCGGTGCTTCCTGCCCACCAGAGTTGAATTGAATCCTATCGATTCATCTCTTTTCTTCCTAAGATTCTGGCTACAAGTTTCTCCAATGTGGGCGACCTTACCTGCTAAACATCATCTTGAAATTTTGCTGAAATTGTGAGGTCTCATCCTGAAACCAGACCTGGGCTACACCTTACGGCCAATCTTTGTTTCAGTAATTTTCCATTATTACTTTGTTTGCTGTTTTGTATCTCTAATGGTTGAACTTAATAGATCTGTGGGTTAACTACTTCCTCCTAGAATTTCGAATCGGTTGAAGGTCCCATGGGAGAGAAATTTTACCTGCAAACTAATCTGTTTTTTTCCGCCTCTTGTTCTATCACAACGTTGAAGAAGATGACCTTCCTGTTCCCAAAACGTGAATGGGTTAAAGAGATATTTAATTGGATTTCCATTATTACCCTTGGATTCTAAAACAATCCTATCTCGTCCTACTTTATCCACTTTTTCTATTCCCTTCTAAGACTGCCCCTTAATACTTTCCATCTCCCACATGTAGTCCGTAAATATTCAAATTTATCACAGAATTGCTAGTCACCTTCATAGACTTGAGATATTTACTGTTTTGCCACTATGGTCAATTTATTCCTATCATGTCATAAGGATCTGTTTGGGTATGACATTCTCTTGCTTGGGTTTTATTGTGTTGTTCATCCTTTGCGATGTTGCTTATTGCTATTGTCGTATGTTGGTTGCATCTTCTATATTAATTGTTCACATGGCATGCTCCACGTGAGGGAGATTGGAGATTTCTTATCTACTCAAGTCATCAGTTGAAGATTATTATTATTTGTTGGTTCGTGTTTACTCATGGAAGAGACACTTTTCTCTATCCTTGCTCGTGTTGGGAGCCTACTACTATCATACTCATGTTAAAAGGCTACTACTGTTGCCTACTACAGTTGCACGTGATGCAACCTCTACCTACTTGTTGCACGTGATGCAACCTACTTGTTTGTGTTCGAGCTACCTACAGTTGCACGTGATGCAACCTCTACCTACTTGTTGCACGTGATGCAACCTATTTGTTTGTGTTCGAGATACCATTATTGCTACTCCTGCTACAACTCTACTGCTACTACAACTGTTGCTTGGTGTCTGCTCTATTGCTGATGCTACTTCTACTTGGTTCACAGTAGCTTCAAACTGTGCTATTGTTGCTGCTTAGTTCACAATACCTATACTGTGATGCGTTACTACTATTGCTATTATTCATGCTTCTGTTAATAAGTTGTTTCAAGCTGAAGTTCTTACATTCCCTGTGCTCTAGCTTGAAGGGGAGTGTTGGAGTTAACGATATGCTGTGGGTCCCAACTATCGATGCTACATATGATCTTGCTTCTATTAGTCATTTCCATTTATTGTAGTGGATTTATTTCCACCAGAGTTGTTTATTTATTTCCTTATTGGTTAGGGTTTATTTCTTAAGTTGTCTAGGTTTAGTTTCATAATTGGTTTATGACTCTAATTAGGAAAGTTTTCTAAACTATTGTTTCTCCTATTTGATTATAAATAAAGGAACCATAAGAGGAGAACACACATTCTCTCTCTCCTTATTCTCCATTCTCTCCATCTTCACTTTTCTTTTTTTTCTATTTTGCTACATAGAGTTTTATCAAACAAGCCCTAAAACCCTTTACACTCTACACGAATTTCTTGTTTAGTGGCACTATCAGATGTCATAAGATGTAGCCGTGAACACCTATCCCTTCCAAGAGGATCTTTGATGCTTGGCTTTTTTCCTAAAGGAAGTTCCACCCCATCCCCAAGCCCTCAAAAGAGGGGAAAATACATATTATTTTGTTAGAAAAATTGCAGTAAACTATCTCACTCAAATTATCACTTACATTTCCAGATCCACCCCAAGGCACACTTAACTCACACGGTCAGTGGCTGGCTCATGTCACACTTGACTGTAGCTCTTCACATGCAAGAAATGCCCATGACTTCTCTTGACCACAACAATAAGAACCAAGACAACCATATCCGGCAACACATACAGGCACACAGTTCCACTTCCACTTCCACATTTCCACAACAGTTGGCTTATGACCTTCCTATTGTATATTTATTCATGTTTGACCAGGCATTCTGGCCATTTTTTTCTCTGAATTTTAGTACCAAAGAAATAGATCCTTACACATCCCATATTATAAGATTTACAGAACTCCTTGGAACTCTATGTTCTACCCATCCAGATTGGAAGGGAACCATGCAGGCTTTAATAAAGGAAATGATGATTGCTTGGTGTAGACACTTCTCGATAGGAAGACAGTAAGTGGTGAGGGAGCTGGCCACTATGCAATCAATTGTGCATTTGGAAATTAAAAGTGAAGTTGACCCAGGGACAACACTCACTGCAGTATTCTGGGTTTCGATCATTCATAGATTGGGAATGTATAAAGGGAAGGTATAGATTACTACTGAAGGTCTCCATGCAACTGCTTTAGCTGCCTACCTTTGCATCAATTCATAGTTAACATCCTTATTCATTTATTCGTAATTAAAAAACAAATAAATAAATAGAGAGATCCTTTCCAAGTGAAAAGACAATACCTTGAAAGCAGCAACAGGTTTTGAAAAGAGATACCGCCATACTAACCCACTAAATAAAGTGAAAAAATGATCCATTAGAATGAGTCAATCACATGAAAGAAATATAACAAGAAAGTATATACTAGATAGGGAGTCACCTATTTCCTGAAGGAGGGACAGAGCAGACAAGCACAGCTCCTGCAAGTCTCGGGTGCAAATTTTCCCTCTCTAAATTGAGAAAAGAGTGATGATTTAAGAACACAAGAATAAGAAGAGAAATAGATAATGCAAGTTTACAAACCATAAAAACAAGAAGGTAGAACTGGCAGGTTGACATCTTAAAGCCAGCCAAGTACAATTACCATCATTTATACCTGAGAAGTGTCCACACATATTTGAGATATATGATTGAACAATAAGTCCTCCAAATGAATGTCCAACCAACACGGGTGGCAACCTGACCTCTTTCCAGATGAAGTCAGCAATTCCACTTGCATGTGTCTACTGTAGAGTTTTGGAAAGTAGTTAAGAACAGCGACACCTCCAACATTGAGACCTTACAATGTCTTAGAATACTGAATGTATAAGGTAAAGCTTTATCAAGAAAGTGGCTGTCAATATTTTGCACCAATGGATGCCAAAATACCTGAAGAGAACCAGCTGAATCCCCTGCAGGTACATCACTATCACCCTGAATAAATAGCAAAGCCATGTTAAAACCAGCAATGGCAAATGTTGAACAATGTCATACTTAAAATCAGCAGTTTTAAAAGAGCTGTAACTGTGATTCAATGAATTAATAGAAGAAAGCACCTTAAAATACATAATAGGCAAGGTTACAGAGCATACAAGGATATGACCATCGTCAGGAACTACTATTATCACTGGAGAGTCATACCATGCAACTTTTCATGCTGCATCAATATGCAGCTTCTGCTTTGGAAAAGATTTAGGTGCTCTGGTCCTATTGGAACAAAGGACTCAGTAAAAGCTGCACTAGGAGCCCTTCTATGAAGCCTGGACCTGGAGACAGTGAACATCATGGATATTGGCAATTTATTGACATTAGGAATTAAGACACTGGTATCAGATGGATGAAAGCAGGAATATGGTGACGGCGGTGCTTTGAGCAACTAATAAGAAAGGGGACATCTTTGGCTTCATCATTAAACACTTGGCTCCAATGGAAGCCTCAAACAACAACCACCTTAGTGGATGCCTTGACTAAGGGCCTATGTTACAGGGACATGGTAAATGTACAGCGTGGGTCAGCAAAGATTCCGTTTCATGCATTTTATTGGCTTACACAAAATGTCAAATACAAGAGCAACAACAATGGATAATGCTGCCTTCTGGGACACTATTACTCAAAATGTCTTCATTTAGTAGGCTATAGAAATAATCTTTTCATCTTTCCTTAATTTCTTCATATCTTATTAGAAATTTACCCTCTTCACTTTTAATACATCTAACATGGTCGAAATCTGTACTCTTCCTTTCCCTCATTTTAACTATCTGATGGATAATTTTACCCTTCCCACCATATGTGTCGAATATTGGATCAACACAGATGCTAGACAAAATTTGAACTGTCCATTTTTACTGCATTCTCAAGTCGACTAATGAAATATGCCTACATAATAACAGTGAAAAATACAATTTCTTCTAACTCAATTTGTATCTCCTGAGATAAAGATTAGAGTTCATCTAATATGAGTTCCGCGGGACTCAAGAAATCTATTTAAACAAATAGTCGTCTGGGCACGTGATAAAAGTCATGTTTTTTAGTAAGAAACTGAAGATTTCAAATTCAATTAGGATTATGTTTCCAAAATAACGCTGAAGCAGCTACGCCAGTTACGTTCTATTTACCTAGAATATTAGTCATTTCCCGATGAAACAACCATGTCAAAAAAAGAAAGAAACCCAGCTTTGAACAAGTAGATTTTCAGCAAATGTAAAACTGTTACTACATCCTACAAATATCAGAGGTCACTGATTCATAAGTAAAAATAAAGCCATTAGCTTGAGCTACAAAAATCAAAGGCTAAAAAGAAAAAGAATCACCTGACCCAACAAGCTAACTGCGTAGCAATCGTATCCAAATCGGGAAAAGAAAGGCAACCAGTGTACAGCCCAACACCAAGCTGCGTGAAAGCTTCCATGAACAAAAACCAGGGGAGGGTATTTCGATCTCTCCATTTCCTCACCTGTGTTGTTTCGAACACCCTTTTGGAAGATAACCTCCATGTTCATACCAGAGGGGAGTTCATGGAAGAGACGAATTTGCCCTTCCTTCAGCTGGTAAGGTACTCGTATGGTAATTGCCTCGCCAAGTACTGCAAGGGGCCTCGTCGTTGGCTTCTGGGTTGGTCGGAAATTTAGGCGTAGAAGAGGACGAGGAGGGTTAGTTTGGATGGAGAAAAGGGTAGCAGCTGCTAACACTGCCATTGCAACTTTGCAAAGGCGAATTCCTGGATTCCGAGGTATTTCATTTTGTTGTCGTTTTTTTTTTTTTTTTTTTTTTTTTATATACATAAGTAATGATTTCTTGGTAAACCATAAGATGTTTTTACTTTTGGAAGTCAGATAATGTTATTACAACCCGAAAACGGGACCCGGAACTCGCATGACTCAGTGAGTTCATTTAAATAATGGGCAAGGGTTTTTCCCTAGAATAAAAATCAGTTATCCTTCCTAATAGTTTTGAAACATCACCTATCACTCATATTTTTCAAAACACATCACCTACGACTCAAATGTTTACCATCATTAATCAAATAGATTCACTCCATTAAATAAGTCTCGTTAATTGCTGATGTCATCCAAAGTTGATTTTAAATAGGACAATTATACTCTAAAGGATACGTTGAAAGACGATTTTACCCTCCTCACTTAACGTCTCTTAAGGCAAAGAATTTTTCTCATAGGCTTACCTCTCTCTCTCACCATGGAGTCACCGCGTAGACTACTTCGTTGCTCCTCCCAGGGCGGTGGCACCGCTACCTTCCCTACCTCTCATGCGCCAGCAGCTTCTGCTTCAAGACCTCAGTCTGGTCTGAAATCGGTGGATCCGTGAGATCTAAAACATTCTAAAACATGTCCCAAGCTCAATTCCATTCTCTTGTTACTATTTTGGATTTATGCAAATTAAATTTACATCTAATACGAGATTGTCTTGGGCGAAGTTGAATGGCATTTGAAACGATTTGATTTTATGTTTAGGTTGGTGAGGTTATCTATAGATTTGAGATGGGTTTCTCATTGAAAGGCAAGTTGTCTTGTTTGGAATCAAAACCCAAAACCCTAGAAATCTGCAATTTTTTTTTTCTCTGAAAAAAAAAAACCACACCAATCTGTCTTTCCTACGAGCAGCGGCGACGATGCAGCACCCAGCCGGAGTTCAAATGTCTGCAATTTTTTTTTCCGTTTCTCTAAATATACTTCAGATCTGAAGGTTTTCTCTGAAGGTATCCTTTGTTTTCTTCAGTTAAAGCTTCAAAAAATTCTTCTTCAAATTAAAATTCTTGTTCATTTTTTTGCTTTCTTCTAATGCCCTATCATTAGAGCTCTAGTTTTTTTTCGTTTCTCTCTCTTTCTCTTATTTCCTCTTCCTGAATCCCCATCATTTTTTGCTTTCTTCTATGGAAAGAAAGACAAAAAAAGGAAGAAGAAAAGAGTTCCGGAAATGGCCTGAGTCTAAATTCAAATGTCTGCAATTTTTTTTTTGTTTCTATGAAAAAAAATGACACCAATCTGTCTTTCCTACGAGCAGCGGCGATGATGCAACACCAGCCTTAGCAAGATCCAAGCAGACGTCCGAGTTCAGAGGAAACGCTGGTTACCATCACTACCTTTCCATCTAACCGACACCATGGAATCATATAGCCTCCCTCACTGTGCTATCATCATCTCTCTTCCCCTTTCTTTAATTTTTTTTTTCTATCGATCAATCCAATCCCATCTCAGAAATGGGATTATATATATGTATCATCGGATTCAATCCCTATTCTTATGGTTGCAGTCGTAACTAACTGTATGGGCTATCTGCGATCCTTACTTATTTGGTTTTTTTAATCGATAGGGTTTTCTAGATTGGATATGGTGGATGAGGTAGGCGATGGGTTGTTTGGTGCTGTGGGATTAGGCTTGGCTGAACTAATCGTCTTGGCAAAGCAGCTCAACGTCAATCAGGTCTTCTCCTACAGTGAGTGTGGGGAGAAAGAAGGCGAAGCCGCTACCAGTGGTGGTGGATTTGATTCGGATTGTGTGGTGTGTTTGTGTAAGTTCAGGAATGGAGAACAGGTTAGGAGATTGGAGGGAGAGAGGAAAGGAAAGAGAAGGGTTATATTAGTAATTTTACTAGCTTTTAAAAATTTTCAATTAAAAACAAAAAGGGTAAAAATGTCTAATGCTGATTTTCGTCTCCTCCGTCAGTTACTTGGGTGTAGTTGATGTTTTTTGAAAGGTATGGGTGGTAGGTGATGTTTCGAAACTATTATGGGGGGTAGCTGATTTTTATTCTTTTTCAATACTAGAAGTAGAATCTCTCACCCTCCTCCAATAGCATGCAAGAATCAATATTTTTTTATCTAAAAAAAATCAATATCTTCAATAGAGACCCACAAAATTAGAAGGGGAAAGAGAAACTTCCAGCAACAAGGTAAGAAGGCGTGAGATGGAATCCCGGCGGCATATTATAGGGATTGTTTCTCTTAAATAAATAAGGGAGAATGTTCTCTATCCCATTGCGTCCCTACGCCCTCTCACATTGAGGTGACATGATCACTTCGGCCTTGGTTATTTCCCCCCCTCATGCGAAAGGGCAAAAGGCATTACCGGACTAAGAGCCCTGGCCCATGATATATGAAGTTGACTTTCCCTGATGAGCCGCCAAGATAAGCTTACAAGGTGGAATAAATATCCACCACGTGACAATTAAGAGGAACACAAATTTTGCAGAGGAACAATAATTTAGGTATTAGATATGGAACTCAGAGAGGCCAGGTTTGATTAAGACATAATACCGTTTAGTTTGATATGAAAATGTGATTGCATTAAAAAAAAATTTAGTTTGAAATAATCCAACTCTTTTAGTTCCTTTTGATTGCAACAGCAACAAAAGTTAAAGGAAGAGAAGTGAAATCTTTTAAACCTAAAAAAAATAAAAACATTATAACAGTTACTTATTTAAATATTTTTACCATAATTAGTGTTACGGTTGGAAATCGCCCGTCGATCCGCGCTCTGAATGACCTGCAATCACAGAGATGAGACAAAGGAGTTGGGTGCCTAAGCCCCAGGTACACTCCGATGCCTAAGTTAGATTCCCAAAGTAAACAGTCAAGAGATAACAAAATGCTATCTCCAGTTTAAAGAGTGGGACGATGAGAGAGTTTGAGCGTGCGAGAGATGGAGTCAGTGAAAGAGAGAGAGATTGTCCATCCCTTTACCTTGAGGGGTTGCCCTTTACTTATAGGCATTGGGAAGAAGCATGGAGGTACCAGGACTCAGGGAAGTAGATTGCTAATAGGATTGCCACGTATTACTCTGAGGGACACCTGAGTTGTAGACTCCGAGTAGGAGTGAAAGACCGTAGCCAAGGAAGCTAGGTCGGTCAGCTCTGGGAGTGACACATGTCAGTATATGAGTGGTCACAGACTGTAATAGTCGGCGTCGTATCATACTGGGAGAAGGACTCCTCGGACGTAGCATAGTGGTATTAGGACGTTGACATCCTCCCAGGAGACGTATCCGGATAGAATCATGACTCCGATCAGACAAGGCCGAGTGCCGCTTTATCATGACTCCGACCAGACAAAGGCCGAGCGCCGCTTTATCATGACTCCGACCAGACAAGGCCGAGTGCCGCTTTATCATGACTCCGACTAGACAAAGGCCGAGCGCCGCTTTATCATGACTCCAACCAAACAAAGGCCGAGCGTTGCTTTATCATGACTCCGACTAGACAAAGGCCGAGCGCCGCTTTATCATGACTTCGACCAGACAAAGGCCGAGCGCCGCTTTATCATGACTCCGACCAGACAAAGGCCGAGCGCCGCTTTATCATGACTCCGACCAGACAAGGCCGAGCGCTGCTTTATCATGACTCCGACCAGACAAAGGCCGAGCGCCTCTTTATCATGACTCCGAGCGCTACCATAGATGATGATAACTGGACGGCATAGGACGAGTGCGACATGTCGGGCGCATGAGAGGCCGGGCGTAAGATACCGAATGCCTCATAAGCTGAGCGCAAGATACTCCGAGCGGTCGGCTCCAAAGGTAAAGCTTGACACGTGTAAGATTTTCATTGGGTGATTTTTTCCCCCCTAACAGATGCCCCTTGCACTGTCGGATGCGAGGGATTCGATAGTGCAAATGTCCTTTGGTTGGCAGCCTCGACAGCTAACAATTTGGCCAAGTCCGACTAGTCGGTATTGCATGTTGCTATGCCGGAGATGTGTGAGGTATGCGTGCTACTCAGGCTTGCTTGTGGACCTAAGTAGGTAGATTCAGGTGTGGTCTGCGTGCTACCCTGGTCTGCTTGTGGACCGGAGTAGGCAGATTCCGGTATGGTCTGCGTGCTACTCTGGTCTGCTTGTGGACCGGAGTAGACAGATTCAAGTATGGTCTGCATGCTATCGAGGTCTGCTTGTGAACCGCGGTAGGCAGATTTGCGTATGATCTGCATGCTACTGGGGTCTACTTGTGGACCGTGGTAGGTAGATTTGAGTATGGTCTGCGTGCTACCGAGGTCTGCTTGTAGACCGTGGTAGGCAGATTCGAGTATGGTCTGCGTGCTACCGAGGTCTGCTTGTGGACCGGAGTAGGCAGATTCAGGTATGGTCTGCGTGCTACTCTAGTTTGCTTGTGGACCGGAGTAGGCAGATTCAAGTATGGTCTGCATGCTACCGAGGTCTGCTTGTGGACCGTGGTAGGCAGATTTGCGTATGGTCTGCATGCTACCGATGTCTGCTTGTGGACCGTGGTAGGCAGATTCGAGTATGGTCTGTGTGCTACCGAGGTTTGCTTGTGGACCGTGGTAGGCATATTCGAGTATGGTCTGCGTGCTACCGAGGTCTGCTTGTGGACCATAGTAAGCAGATTCAGGTATGGTCTGCGTGCTACCGAGGTCTGCTTGTGGACCGTGGTAGGCAGATTCAGGTATGATGAAGCCGAATGGAACGACATTGGAGAGTTATTGAACTTTGCACTATAGACCCTTATTGGAATAAAAGACCTCTGGATTTGAGACTGTGAACGTCGGGTGCCCCTAGCAAGCCTGGCTACCTGACCAAGTTCTTATGCCAAACCGACACTGCTGACAATGCTCGCCACGACAATGCTTCTTTTACCGATAGTGTAAACCCTTTGACATGGCACTGTCAGCCATTGGCGTGGCACAATGGACCATTGAATTCACACTCCTTTGTTGGTTGGCCCTCATGGTCGGGCATTGGCAAGGAACTCCTTTGTTGGTCGGCTTTCACCGTCGGCCATTGATATGGCACAGTGGGCCCTTCGTGGTCGGCCACTGACATAGCACAGTCGGCCTGCATGGTAGGTAGTTGATATGGCACAGTCGGCCCTTCGGGGTCGGCCACTGACATAGCACAGTCGGCCTTAATGATCGGTCGTTGATATGGCACAGTCGGCCTGTCACACCCCAATTCTGATCCAACCAGAATGGTGTGAGTGAACCGTCATTGAACCAATGGTTCACACCAGGATCTCGAATAGGCCGTGTCCACTCATACAAACCATTACACATAACCACAATCAGAATATAAATATACAGCGGAAGACTTTAAATAGAATGAACTGAGTATCTATTGATAATTTAAATAAATATCCAATTATCCAAATTTAAACACATAAAATAATATCCGTACATCCATTTAATTCAACCGAAAATAACTGAAAGAAATAAATAAAATCCGATCAAAGGTACACGCAGAAAGGGCACTCGCATGAAGCGTCATGCTCGTCCTCTCCTGCTTGCACATCCAGAGCAGCTACACCTCCATACGTCGGAGCGTTCATGTAGTCATCCACCGTGTAACCTGCATCAGCATCTAAAAACAATGTATATACAAAGGGTGAGCTCACAACTTAGCTCAGTAAGACAATCGAAGGTTTCACAATATTATGCATGAGTAACAATCATTCTATGTTGTGGTCTGGTTTTAAGTTTGCAATGTGCTATAGAAAGGTTTGGTGGCCCCCGCACCTCTATACACGAGTGTGTGGCACCTCATGGATCACACCCCCATTGGCCCACATGCACCCATCATGGAATAGAGATAGAGCTAAGATACCCCCGTACCTCCCCTGATACTCAACCCATACCAGTACCTAAGCCCCCTACCGGCCGGGGCTCGCAAACCGGGCTCGCAACTAACCAATCCTATATGTCATCAATGTATGCTCTATCCCGAAGACAGCCGTCTACGGCATAGAGATAGAGCTAAGGCATTCCCACACCTCCCCTGATGCCCTATCCGTAACTAACCCACTAGGATAGAAACAATACGCAGGTAGACCCTATCCCAACATAACTCCTTACGGCATAGAGATAGAGCTAAAGCATCGTGGACAAGCCAACGTCGACCTCGGAGACCACAGTGCCACATAACCATGGCCAGGCCAACATCAATATCGGAGACCACCGTACCACGACCTTCCCCTGATGCCCCACCCGTACCAAGCATGTTAAGACAGAATACTACAAAAGGTGCTAGTGTGAGGAGCGATCCCCGGCCCATGCCCCACACCACACACTAATGAAAACAACCACGTGCTTAACAATCACATCCTAACAATGCATGAACAATAATAATAACTGAAAGTAAAGGATGGCATTTGAATATGCACAAACATCACATCATATATATTCAGGTAATTAACAACAACTTACTGTCCATTAATTATTAGGTTTAGGTCAGATTCCCTTACCTGACGCTCGTTTGTTAGCTTGCTACACGTCGCAAGATCCAAACGGAAAGTCATAAATTCCTACAATGTTATTAGGGCTTCATTAGAATATATTGCTTAGGGTTTCATGTTGGTCGGAAACCAACAAAAGTCCAAAACCAGCCTTTCAGACCTGACCGGTCGCAACATACCGGTCGCAGCACTGTGAACAGACTGTCAACCGGTATGGTCGACCGGTATGTCTCCGGAAGACCATATACTTGGTTTTTCGACAACCGTCGATCATTTTCCATGGATTTCCAAGGTTTCTCCTATCCATTCTAAGTCTAAACTTGGAGTTAGAGTTATCCCCAACTTATTTAAGTCTTGTTTCGATGAATATCATCTCGAAACTCGAATCTAGGGTTTGACGGCAACTTAGGGTTTATTGGCCAATTTAGGGTTTTAGATCAATACCTACTTTGCATGGTATTGATCCACCCACACAACTAACCTAGGGTCATAGGGTAAGAAGAATGGTTAAAACACTTACCGTTGACTGGCGTAGCGTGAGCGTCGTCGAACGGTAATGGCGGCACCTTCTTCTTCTTCCTAGCTCCTTCTCCTTTCCAACCTCTTTCTCTTCTCTAGGGTTTGCTAGAGACAATGGAAAGGATTTGAGGAGGATTAAGGGTCTATTTATAGGCTAGAATTAGGGTTTAGTAACCTATTAGGATTAGGAAAGTCTTAGGATTCGAAATCAGGAAAGTGGGACCCTCAGAAGTCAATTTTCGGATTTCCACACTTAGCTGCGCAGACTTGACCGGTCGACCGGTACCAAGACCGGTACCATCGACCGGTCAACATAAAATCATGTTGATTCGATCGTCTTTGGTCCGATTTCATACCTGTTTGTCATCCGCTCGTCCCGTCTGGCCCGGTGATGATCGAAAGACCTGCTACGACACAAAACCAAGGTTTAGACCGGGTTTACGGAGTACGGGTCTTACAACTCCCCCACCCTTAAAAGAAATTTCGTCCCAAAATTTGCATGTAGGTTTCACAACTCCCCCACCCTTAAAAGAAATTTCGGCCCCGAAATTTGAACATACCTTGATCGTTGAAAAGGTTAGGGTACTCCTTCCTCATTGCGCTCTCCTCTTCCCAAGTAATTTCCTCCACATTTTGGCTTCTCCAATGCACCTTCACATAATGGATATCCTTGGTTCGAAGTTGCTGAACTTTTCGACTTGAGAGCATCACAGGCACCACTTCGAATGTTAAGTCTTTAGTCAAGTCTGGGGGATCAACGGTCAAGATGTACGATGGATCTCTGACATACTTCTTCAGTAATGATACATGGAACACATTATGAATACTAGACATAGATGGTGGTAGAGCCAATTGATATGCTACATTACCACGTTGGGTCAATATCTCATACGGTCCCACATACCTGGGGCAAAGCTTTCCCTTCTTACCAAACCGTTTCAGACCTCGCACCGGTGATACCTTCAAGAATACTTTGTCACCCACTGCAAACTCCAGATCTCGACATCGATTATCCGCATAGTGCTTCTGTCGAACTTGAGCTGTCTTTACTCTCTCCTTGATCTGATCAATCACGCGGCAAGTTTCTTCAACGAACTCCGAACCTACAATTCTTCTTTCTCCCACCTCGTTCCATAACAGAGGTGTACGACACTTCTTCCCATAGAGTGCTTCATATGGGGCCATCTGAATTGTAGCCTGATAACCGTTGTTGTAGCGAACTCGATAAGTGATAGCTTCTCATCCCAAGCTCCCTTGAAGTCTATTGCACAAGCTCGGAGCATATCTTCCAAAATTTGAATAGTTCGCTCGACTGTCCGTCCGTCCGAGGGTGAAAAGTCAGTCCGAACTTCAACTTTGTTCCCATAGCTTTACGTAATCCTTCCCGGAACTTTGATGTAAAACGGGGATCTCTCGTCGATACTATACTCTCGGAATGCCAAGAAGTCCGACTATATTATCAACATATAACTTGGCCGCTTTCTCCATATTATATTGAGGTCCGACCGCAATAAATCGAAATGTCTTGGTGAGACGATCTACTATAACCCAAACCGCATCCACCGACCTTGGTGTCAAAGGTAAGCCGACGAAATCCATGGTAATACAATCCCACTTCCATGCAGGTTCCGTAATGGTCGTAGTAAACCTCGCGGGCCACCGCCTTCGCTTTAACTTGTTGACAATTCAAGCACTGGGAACACGAAACGAGCTATATCGCCTTTCATACCCCTCTACCAATATAGTCTTCTTAAATCATGGTACATTTTGGTACTTCCGGACGTACCGAATATGGAGTGTAATGAGCTTCAATCATAACTTCGGTCTCCGATATCGCAGCTTCGCTCTCGGGTATACATAACCGTCCACGATACCCGAGTACCTTGCCCGAATCCAAGGTAAAGTCGAAATTGCTTGTACCCTTCTCTAAGTCTTCTTGCACCGTCTTGAGATGAGGATCCTGTAGGATTGCTACCTTGACTTCATCAACTAGATCCGGTGAGATCTTCAAAGTCGCGAACATCATGGTGAACTTATGAATTAAGCCTTGCTCGACCGGATCTTCCGCAGTTTCAATTATATACTCTTCATCACCTTCGATTGAACTTGAAGTCGCGGCACATAATGCAACATTTGTACTTGGTCCTACCTCGGGTTTCGATGCCCACTTTCCGCTTAAGGCATCGGCCACCACATTTGCTTTACCCGGATGGTACTGGATGTCACAATCATAATCTTTCAACAATTCCAGTCATCTCCTCTGTCTCATATTCAGATCCTTTTGAGTGAAAAGATAAGTTAAGCTTTTGTGATCTGACTTGATCTGAAACTTCTCGCCGTACAAGTAGTGTCTCCAAGTCTTGATTGCATGAATAACTGCTGCTAACTCCTAATCATGCGTAGGATAGTTCTTCTCATGCTCCTTAACTGTCTTGATGCATAAGCAATCACCTGTTCTCCTTGCATCAAAACACACCCAATACCCAACCCTGAAGCATCCGTATATAAAGTAAACGGTACGCTTGGTTCTGGGATGGTCAAGATAGGTGCGGAGACTAGTCTTGACTTCAAAGTCCAAAAGCACTTCTCGCACTCATCTGTCCATATGAATTTCTCCCCCTTCTTGGTCAATCGGTGAGTGGAACAAATGATCCCGGAGTAGTCTTCCACGAACCTTCTATAATAACCAGCCAACCCAAGGAAACTACGAATCTCCGCAACAGATTTTGGTGCTTCCCATCCTACTATAGCAGCTATCTTACTTGGATCAACCTTGATACCGTCTTCAGATACTACATGGCCCAAGAAAGCCACTTCCTTCAGCCAAAACTCGCACTTCTTGAACTTAGCATAAAGCTTTTCCTGTCTCAGTCGTTGTAGGGTTACCCTCAAATGTGCTGTATGAGTCTCCATGTCCTTAGAGTAGATCAATATGTCATCGATGAATACGATGACCGAAGTGTCCAACATATCATGAAACACTCGGTTCATCAGTTCCATAAACGACGCTGGAGCATTGGTCAACCCGAAAGACATAACTAAAAACTCATAATGCCCATACCTTGTCCCGAAAGCGTCTTGAATATCTCCGCCTTGATCTTCGATTGGTGATACCCCGATCGGAGATCAATCTTCGAGAAAACCTTTGCACCCTACAGTTGATCGAACAGATCATCGATTCTAGGCAAAGGATACCGATTCTTGATAGTCAACTTGTTCAATTCACGGTAGTCAATGCATAACCTTACACTTCCGTCCTTCTTCTTGAAGAATAATACCGGTGCTCCCCAAGGCGATATGCTAGGTCGTATGAAACCCTTATCCAACAATTCTTGTAACTAGGCCTTCAACTCCTTTAACTCGGTAGGGGCCATTCTGTATGGTGCTTTGGACACCGGCGCCGAACCTGGCATAAGGTCTATTACAAACTCTGTAGCCCGGTTCGATGGTAGACCTGGAAGCTCCTCTGAAAATACATCTGGGAACTCCCAAACCACATCTATATCTTCCATCTTGAGTGACTCTGCCGTGTCGTGTCTTGCTTACTTAAACTCAACGTGTTTCGATTGTGTCTTGTCTTGCGTACATAGACTCAACGGGTTTCAACCGTGTCTTGCCTTGCTTACTTAGACTCAGCGGGTTTCAACCGTATCTTGTCTTGCTTACTTAGACTCAATGGGTTTTAACCATGTCTTGTCTTGCTTACTTTCTTAGCATGAATACACATTTCTGTTCACTTATTATTACATAGGCTATCTAATGCATACACCTTGATCATTTCATATATCATAGATTGATGTCCACTCAGTTTGTGGCAGTCCAAGCGTGACATTAAGTTTCTCTCTTTCCTAATATCAGGAACTTTTAACCTTAATTGAATAGATAATTTTCATAACCTTACTTTAAACATGAGGTAATAATTAACCTCACTATCACTTAGAGGATCATAAACCTACTAAAACATGCATTACTAGCTTTAAATAATATAAGAGCTTATAACCTTACCTTAAACTTTAACCAAAACTGCTTAGCTGTCTCTGTGTTCACCCAGCAGTCACCTGAAGGTACTCTACCACACAGCAGAATAACCTCCCTTAAGTGACTCCTTACTACTTGAACATTGATGAACAGCCCCATACTTGGCATTAAAGGGCCTATCAGTACATATGAATATACTTCCAACTTTAAGTAATTCTACTCTCTTGTTTTTAATAATGCTTTAAAAGTGTCTAGAACCTTATCTTGATCATATCTTTGCATATTACTATTCTTTGCTGTCCGCACGGGTATTTCACAGTATTTGTACCACATAAGCATCACATCGAATAAGTTCAATAAGATATGATTCAATCTACCACTTTCAATTGTAGGATAATTTTGACTGATAAAACAGTACATTAGCCACAAGACATAGCATGTCAAATCTGAGTATTCATATTCACATGACAAAGAAAGTCTAAGTTTGCATTCTACTTTATCATTCTATTTTATATTTTTCCACATGTGCAAACATTCACTCATACGACACAAGTATACCCACCAAATAGACATAAACGATTTATTATCACATGCAATACCTTTACTTAAGCCTACTACAAGAGAGGAGTCTCACTCACCGTTAGTGTCCAATAGTAGACTTCATGAATTTAGCTTGTTAGCCTACTTTAGGAGAAAACAGCAATTTTAAGCTTATGTACCTACATTGGAAAGGGGTTTCAATAGCTAATTTCAGCAAGCAAAGATTTGATTAAGACACACTCATAGGGTGCTTCAGGGATCTTACCTTGCTGCCCAAAACACTGTCAACACAAACTCCACTAGGTTGACCTCCAAACTGAGCTTTCAAAAATTCCTAGTGGAGGGAAACATTGACTAAATAATTAAATCAAGCAGGGTACTTTTCCCATTCCACCCCACAGTGTAAAAGAAAACCCTTTCTCAAAGCACTTCAAGTATAGCTGTTTTCGAGTCCACCTAATCGACATCAAAGCATAAAGAGGTCATAACTTGGGTATGTGGGTGTTCTAACCATAAGGGAATGACCCTAAAACATTCCCATACCCTTTCAAACACATCCCTTAGGATCCTAGGTAAGAACCCCTCGAGAAAACCAACCAGACCACCCAAAATAAGCTGGGCGAGACAGGAGCTGGGTGGGCGACAAAAAGGGGCTGATCGACCGGCCATCAGGCGGGTCCACCGCCCACCACAAGCTTCTGGTTATTTTGGTTTCGACCTCTTAGCCTCCATTGGCCTCAGAAACCCTCCAATGACGCCTGCAAAGCTTGAAAATCACAACCAAAACACATCTACTCATCTATACAAGCCCATAACCAAGTATATTATTTAGTTTATTTTAATTACTTAACAAAACTCGGCTTTTGGATACCAACCTTTCCATTCTTGGTTTTCAAATCCCCAAATAGAAACTTATAGGCTTCAGTACCATAGAGACAGCTGAATTTAACTGTAACACACCAAGTTTAGGCCAAAATAAAGTCATTTCTTATGGCCATTGATGTGTTTACAAAGCCTAAATGTATCAAAACAACAAATTTCGTCTACCTCTAATCAAAATGTTCCCAAACTGAAACATGCATTTTTCTTGCATTAACACTTTCATGCAACCCTACTCTCAGACCAAAGGATGACCAACTCACCTATTTTACAAACTAATATTCACCAACGACTGAGTTCTTAATCCCCCATAATTGATATCGATTTCCTCTCCAGCACCCATATAAGTTTCAACAACCATCAAGTTTCTCCAATCATCCTCATGCTTTCATGATTTACACGTTTCTCTCACTTACAGCAGATCTACTTCAATGATTTTCCCCCATGGTTCAGCAATTTCCCACTATGAATCTTCAAGAGATGGAGTTTCAAGGTTTGACAAGAACACCTCACTCTCATGCCAACGAAAATACAAATGGGAAAAAGATTAAATGGGCTATAACTTAGTTTTTATAGCTTCTTTCATTATTTCTGAAATTATGAAATCTGCTAAAATGTTAAGTTCCTTCTATGCCCCTACTGTGGATGCATGGGTTTGGTGCCCACGCTGGTAGGGAAACCAAAGAAAGTGTTTAGACCATATGGCCATTCCTTTATTCCTTTTCGAAGACATGCAAGCATCCACAAATAGAAAGTCTAGGTACCCTTTTTATTTAGGGACCAAGATTACCCCTACCAAAATCCTCAGTTTACAACAAGACAATACGATTTAATAATTGACATAAAGCACTCTCCAACAATAGTGAGCAACCACCTATGGTGGGTCCCACTCACAAATGTCATATAAAAATGGAAATTCATAATTCTTGCACTGATGAGGTTTTACCTCATAACCTTGAGGCTGCAACCAAACAAAGAGTAAAAATTTTACCATTTGTCTACCTTGAAAGATTTTACCAAGGCATAACACAAAATATGTCACACTCCAATTCTGGTCGAACTAAAAGTGTGATTGAACTGTCAATGAACCAACAGTTCAAGCTAGGATCACATAGGACTATGCCGACAATCAAACCATACATTGAACTATAATCAGAGATAATAAATAATAGCGAAAGTCTTTATTAATAATGAACTGAGAGTCTAATGTGATAAATAATAATTAACCAATTATCTCCAAAATCAAAACATAATAATAATCTATTACATGTCTTTACCCAAATGAAAAAAAATAAAATCCTAAGTATAAACACAGTAATGGCCCTCGCATGATGAGTCATGCTCGTTCCCCATTGATTGCACATCCATAGACGCCATGTGTCCATAGGGTGGCGTACTAGTGTAGTCTTCCACTGTAGTACATGCATCATCAACTAAAAAGAAAATGATATCGTGGGGTGAGCTCACAACTTATCTCAGTGGAAAACAAAACATGCAACAAGCAATATGTATGATGTGGCATTCAATGCTTTGATATAGTTTAAGTTTGCAATGTGCTATGGTAAGGATAAACTACAACCACACCGTCATACACGAATGTGTGAGCACACCCAACAATCAGGCTACAACCAAAACTGTCGTTGCCCCACAACACTCACTACAAAATAGAGATAGAGCTAGAGCACAATGGTAGGCTACAACCAAACCATCAGCACCCCCCTGATACCCTACCTGTACCAGTATATATGCCTCTACTAGCGAGGGCTTGCAAACTGAGTTTGTCACTAACCAATCCTAGGTGTCATCAAAGTGTATCCAAGGCCTTACCCCAACATCCTTCAAAACTGAACAGAGATAGCTAGAGTCCATTGGTAAGGCAATGGACAATACCACAAGCACCCTCCTGATACCCTACGACGTACTAAGCAAGCTAAGGTAATAGCGATACAACGATGTCAGTGTGTTGAACAGTTCGAGGCTACAACCTCTCCCTACTCAACACACCAACTACACACAAACACATGTCTATCCTCATCATCATCATCATTAAGAAATAATGTAAATATGCATGAACAATAATCACAGATATTGGATGAGGTGTTTTATGCACTGTCACACCCCGTTCCCCATGTATCAGTACTATGGAATGCAACAGGATCTCTCCATCCTATCAGGGCATAAGAAATCCCCTTCCAGGAGTTTACCTGATTGTTGCAGTCAAAAAAGCAGAAAAATATAGGAAGCTAGTTTGAGTTCTGACAAGTTTCGCCTATCATGGTACTCCATAAGTCAATACAGAACAAAGATTATCAGAGTAAAAATTTTCAATCTTATTTTTAAACAATCATTCATATTAAAAATGGTAAATTAGCGAAAGACTTAAAACCTAAATTCAATTATCAAGAACTGACGAATTACTAATTAAATTACTAATTAAAAACTTGTGTTTATGTTCCAAATCCTTAATAAATCCAACATCCATTTATTCCAGAATAAATAGTCCAAAGTAAAGCAAAATATTGTTCAAAGTTTATCCCCGACGTAAACCCAAAATAAAGTAAATAATCCCAACTAAAGAGAAGAAACATGGGCACAGCCTAAACCCATGCAAAGCACTACGCATCGCATCGAGAATCAAAGACATCCTCCTCAGGTTCATAGTCCTCATCCTTCACACCAGATGGACTGCAACCCGAAGCATCACGCGAAGAACCTGCAACATCTAAAATAATTTGTGTGCATAAGGTAAGCTCAACCATCGAGCTTAGCAAGAAAACTAAGTGCAACAAACAAAATGCATGCAACTACCAACTACGATCTGGTAGATAACTGTAAGTGCTAGCTCAGGACAACCCACACATGGAGTTTTCAAACTGCACAGGTCTCCTCCCATCAGATGATACCGCCTCACTCAGCGTATAGTATCACCCCCAAGTATGAGTACGTCATTATGGAACAAGCCCATATTACGTCGGCCACTTGCCTATAACTCATCCCAAGCCTGTATTACACTAGCCACTTGAGGAGATGGTAATCCCACTAGTCGACTCGCCCGCCCATCCACACTACATCGGGTATGGGGAGCGTCGCAGCTATGTTTATTCTACATTTTTATTGCACCCATGCCATTACATAACCCCCTAATGGCTAGGGGTACAACTATAAGGATAATTATGTTCAACTAGTCGTGTCCACCTAATTAGCTATATTACAGGACCGTAATATTGCCAAGCTTTTGACTTAGTCTGTCCTTCCACCTAGGACATCGTGACTTGGCTAGATTACATATGGTTAAAGCAATGCAGCATTAGTAAGAAGTTGGGCAAGCATCTCATTCCACCCACCTTCCTTGTTACTGACTTAACCAAACATCATGAGTCAAACACAGATCAGTGGCTTTTGTGGAAAGGTAGCAGGTGTCCCATTTCACCCACGTCAAATCCATACTGGCACTACTAATCCCAAACACAAGAATGCATATGCATGATCGCACAAAACAGTTTATTGGATGGCATGTTATCACATAAGAGCGTGTTATCAAACACATCCGTCACACAACATAATTCCATATAACTAATTCTACCAAACAAGGGTTTAGTTTCCTTACAGACAGTTAGAGGATAAATCCTCAACAAATTGATTGAGTAGATGCTTACCACTGCCCTCATAGCTAAGGATCAAAATCATAAACAATAACATTCGTTAATGTGTTGTTCAATAGAATTATTTATGTTTCTCTTTAAGTTCATTATTCTGTGCTCAAAGCGTTAATAGCTTATCTGATAACTTATGCCTATTGTTTACTGTTTGTTTATCATGACATAACATCAAAGGGTTCATTATTCCTTTCATTCATTATCATTCGTATACTAGGGATAACTTCTAACATATAATAACCATGCTGTCCACACAAGGTAGAAACAGTGTGGCTATCACACTACGAGGAAGCACAATCATTTAGTCAGAGGTCACCTTCTAATAGCCTTAATATTAATAAGGACTTCTTACAACGAAGTCAAGGGTTCCAGCGTCATATAGAGGGTCTAGTTTTTAATCCCTAAGGTTCCACACTTGCTGTCTAGAGTGCCTAAACATTTAAAGTAACAAACAGCAAGCTGTCTAACGATTTGAAAAAATGTGTCTAATCAAAATGACGCAAGAGATGTTCATCAACCTTAGATTTCTAGAGATATAAACCCATAAGCAGGCCTACAAAAATTCTAGAAAGTTACTGATCAAAGATGTTCAACAACAGAGGTTGAAATCACGTTCGACATGTAGTCGACCGCACTGTCTGGCCACCAGGTGTGCGGCACATGTCACCGATTGCACGTCAAAACAGGGTCATTTGATAGTGTCGACACCCCAAAAGGGTTCCCAAGCTCCTACAGGTTGGGTTTTAAGGTCTCACAATACAAAGATGAGGTACGGTTGGTCGTTTCATAGAGTAAACCAAAACTCACCTCAGGTATACACGATGCACAAGGAGTTTCGCAACATGGGATAGTCAAAATTGGGTTCTAAGGCCTTCATAATTTCCAAATGAAATACAGAGAGTCACTGGCCAAGTTTGACTGGTTTACGCCATCAGAATGGCATGCGGCTAGTATTCGACTTCACGGCACGATGACTGGGTCGTGAGGCTCATCCCATCGGCCGTATGTTGAAATGTGATCTGATGGTTGCCATTCTTCTCCGACATGTTTTACATATTTTTCTTGTTTAGATTATGGAGTTTTGAGCTCCTGGATCCAAGTTTACACTAGCGTTTGGTCACTATTTAGATTTTTCAGAATAATGAGATACCAGATCTGGTTTTAAACTTCAGATCCGATCTCTAAGCATCCATATCTCCTAGGGTCAACTCATCATCCCTAAAAGTCAATCCTACAGTTTCCAAAATCCATGCATTCATTCTGTCCACCAGTAAAAAACATGTAAACATTACCATTCAACGTTTGAATTTGTGAACGATGGTGTACACGCTCATGGCTCCACTGTTAAACCCGTATCAAACTAACCCGGTCTTACCACCTTGAATCAAGTTTACCCATCATGGTCGAGCCAAATGGACCAAGGGCGTGAAGGAGATCGTGATCCCAGGTATCAAATCGACCCAAAAATACTTAAATTAAGGGGAGGGTCGCATACCCAGCAAGGGAGGGTCGGACCCGCCAAGACAGAAAGTTAGACCCCCTATTTTACAGAGGGGGTCGGACACTTTAGGATTTAGGGGTCGACGGGATCATCGACCCCCTCATCAACCCTCAGTTGCCGCCGAAAACAGAATTAGGAAATTTCCATAATTTCGGTTGGGGCTCTTTCCTAGTCTCAAAGGGACTTATTTTAGGACGTTTCTACTCTATTTTAAGGACGTCCCTAGGCCTCTTCCACTCTTTTTAGAACCCTAATTGAATTGAGAGAAAGAGAAGAGAAGGAAGAGAGGAAAAAGAGAAGGAAAGGAGAGAAGAAGAAAAAGGAGAAGAGTTGCAGAGAAGGAGTGTTCTTCTCAGGTAAGAATACTAATCCTATGAATTTCGTGAGACTTAGAATAGTTGAAGGAAGATGTAGGAGAAACCCAATCCATCCATCCATGGTTAGGTTTCAATGGAAACCATGAAGGATATCAATTAGACTATATATTGGGTGAAGAGAAGTTCTAATCCATAGAAAGTATGTGGAATGGACTATGGAAGAAGCCATAGGAGTTAAACAAGGAATAATGGATCAAAACAAGAGAATATCGACCAAAACCAGAGGTGGTCGCACATAGGGTCGATAGACCCATCGACCCCCGATATCGACCCTACATTGCGGGGGTCGCAAAGATATCTTGCTACCCTACCTGCGACCCATCCTGCGACCCTACAGTTAACAGCAAGCTATAAAAATTAGAATAAATTCTAATTAAATTCTACCGACTTTGTTAGGTCTTCTAGCAGTACAATATTGATATAAAAGTGATTCTTAAGGCTTGGAAAGAGGATCTACAAACAAGCAAAGGTGAGGGAACAAGACCTAAACTAATTGGTTATAACAAACTGTTTTTATTTCTTGAGTCCAATACCATGATTGTGATATGCGTGTGTGCTTGTAATGTGCATTCAACATGTCATCCAATATTTCTATTATTACTGTTCATGCATATTTAAATTTATTGATTATAACATGATGATGTTGATGATGGTAGGAATAGGCATGTGAATGTTTGTGTTTGGCTGGTGTACATGGTGCGGGTAGGGATGGTATCAACCGGTACTTCGATGCCGTTCTCATCGGGGTATATTGTGCCATGGTCTATTCAAGTCATGTCCACTAAGTAAGTGTTAGTGTGCTTGATGCGAGTGGAGCATCAGGGGGAGGACGTGACATTGTGGTTCAGCCCCGGTCACCGGACTCCTAACTCTATATCTACTCAAGTCTTGTCCACTAACATCGTCATATCGCCAGTGCCGTTTTCATTAGGCGTTTCTACACACTCGTGTATAGAGGTGCGGCGGTCACCTATCCTTTCTATAGCACATTGTAAACTTTAAACCAGACCAAAGATATGAATTGATTGCATGCATATGTATTGTTGCATTGTTTTGTTTGCTCACTGAGCCGTGTTGTGTGCTCACCCTTTCGAATTCGAATACTTTTAGTTGATGATGCATGTACCACCGTTAAAGATTATATGAACGCTCCTGTGTACGGGCATGTGGCGACAATGGAAGCTGAAGACTTAGTGGATATGCATGACTCCTCATGTGAGTGCAACCCATGCGTATTCGATTAGATTTTGTTTAAATTTTATTAAAGACATGTAATTGATATTTATTTAATTATGTCTCAGTTGATTTAACAATAATTTGATATTTATTTATGGTTATCACAGTTAGATTCTCAGTTCATTTTCTATAAGACTTCCGCTATTTATGTTATTACTTCTGATTAATGTGGAATGTGTTTTGGTTTATCATATGTGGGATAGCCTATTGTGAGATCCTGGTTGAACCGTTGGTTTATTGACGGTTCATCACACCACTCTGATTAGTGCGAAATTAGGGTGTGACATCCACCATGGGTAATGGATCATTGTCTCTTCCTTTGATTTAGTCATGGCTTACTACCCTGCTAAAAATCCTCAACATGCACAGTATCTTTCCTTTGCACCTTTTATAGCCTTTCCATTAGGATCTTAGATTACTCGATTCATCACTTTGAAGGTTTCATTATGAAATTCATATCTAAGGTGAAGGAGTACTTACAATAGTGCGTCTCCTTCGACTTCCTAGTTCTCCAGCAACAAAGATTGTCAATCCAGAGGTCTGATTCTCCCCCTCTCCTCTTTTTTTTTTTTTTTTTTTTCCTCTGCGTCTCCTCTTTGCTGGGCGGTACTTGGAGAAATATTTCTCTTTCTCTTCTTCTTTTCCTTCTTTCTCCTTCCTCTGTTCGTGCGTCAGACTCTCCCATTCTCTCGATCCTTTGGTTTGACAAAGCTGAATGGGAGAATGAAGAGGGATAAGATCTCCTTCTCACAAAATCGGTAGGAATGGTTACTAGATTGGTAAGGGGATGATTCTCCTCCTCCTCTTACCATTCTTGACTCAAAAGAGATCAACCGACCATGAAAGGAGTCCCTCTCAGTCGGTCAAGGAGGGAGAAGGCTGAATTCAAACTATGGGTGCTGCTTTTAGTCCGTCTCCATTCAAGTTTGAACACAGGGGGTGGGTTGAACCGTGCGGCTGGTGTTTGACCGCACCACCTTGGTCATAAGCCGGACCTCTTTTTAGTCGGCCAGCTTAGGTGTAAACCTGCTAGCCTTTTGGGAGTTGCTTGGTCTGGGTCCGAGGTTTCCTCTAGTGTTATTCCGCACTCTAGTAACATGAGAGGCTCAAGGTAGTGGCTTTGTGTCACCTCATGAGTACGTCCTTACTTTTGATCATGTCGATACGGTACGTTTGCACGTGGGAAAACCCGATACATGCCCATAATGGTCATATCGTAACGGAATTGGGGCACGGGTTTTACATGCACAAACAATCAAATCAACAGACATACGGTGTAAGACCCACACGCCACAAACCCGGCCTAACCTTATATTTTGTGTCGGGACCCGTCTACATATCATGATCGAGCCAAGTGGACCAAGTGTGTCCCCCCCCCCCCAAAATTTTTTTTTTTTTTTTTTTTTTTTTTTTTTTTTCTCTCTCCTTTTTTTTTAAATTTTCCCTTTTTTTTTCCCTCTCCTCCAATAGTTCTAAACCATAGAACATGAAAAATTAGAATAAATTTAATTAAATCCTCGGGTCGCACCTGGGGTCGACTTTGGGGAGGCTTCTAGGTCGATGCAACCTCCAACCCTAGGCAAAGCGAACTATTGTAAATATTATAATAAATTCTAATTAAATTTTATGTGATTCTTAAGGCTTGGAAAGAGGATCCACAAACAAGAAAAGGTGAGGGAACAAGACCTAAACTAATTGGTTATAATAAACTATTTTTATTTCTTGAGTCCAATACCATGATTGTGATATGCGTGTGTAATGTGCATTCAACATGTCATCCAATATTTCTATTATTACTGTTCATGCATATTTAAATTTATTGATTATAACATGATGATGTTGATGATGGTAGGAATAGGCATATGAATGTTTGTGTTTGGCTGGTGTACATGATGCGGGTAGGGATGGTATCAACCGGTACTTCGATGCCGTTCTCATCGGGGTATATTGTGCCATGGTCTATTCAAGTCATGTCCACTAAGTAAGTGTTAGTGTGCTTGATGCGAGTGGAGCATCAGGGGGAGGACGTGACATTGTGGTTCAGCCTGGTCACCAGACTCTAGCTCTATCTCTACTCAAGTCTTGTCCACTAACATCGTCATATCGCCATTACCTTAGCGGAACTAATATGTCGTAGGGCATCGGGGGGGACGTGGCATTGTGGTTCAGCCTGGTCACCAGACCCTAGCTCTATCTCTATGGATGGTATGAGCAGCCGGTGCAAGCCGTCACCAACAGGGGCTTATGTGTTGGTATGAGCAGCCGGTGCAGCCATGCCGTTTTCATGGGGTGTATATTGTTCATGGTGGATGCATGAAGGGCGATAGTGCCGTTTTCATTGGGCGTTTCCACACACTCGTGTATAGAGGTGCGGAGCCACCTATCCTTTCTATAGCACATTGTAAACTTTAAACCAGACCAAAGATATGAATTGATTGCATGCATATGTATTGTTGTATTGTTTTGTTTGCTCACTGAGCCGTGATGTGTGCTCACCCTTTCGAATTTGAATACTTTTAGTTGATGATGCAGATACCACCATTGAAGATTATATGAACGCTCCTGTGTACGGGCATGTGGCGACAATGAAAGCTGAATACTTAGTGGATATGCATGACTCCTCATGCGAGTGCAACTCATGCATATTCGATTAGATTTTGTTTAGATTTTAGTAAAGACATGTAATTGATATTTATTTAATTATGTCTCAGTTGATTTAACAATAATTTGATATTTATTTATGGTTATCACAGTTAGATTCTCAATTCATTTACTATAAGACTTTCGCTATTTATGTTATTAATTCTGATTAATGTGGAATGTGTTTTGGTTTATCATATGTGGGATAGCCTATTGTGAGATCCTGGTTGAACCGTTGATTTATTGACGGTTCATCACACCATTCTGACTAGTGCGGAATTGGGGTGTGGCAACTTGGTATCAGAGCTCTCGTAGGCCTTACCCATTAAACCTGAATACTACCACTGGAGTCCATGAACTGAGTTAGGATAAATTAAAAGCTTTAATATAAACACACCATAAGCACCTGTGTTGGTTGAGACAGAACTTAACAAAACAATAATGTACATATAAAAGGTGGAACCATATATATACAATCAAACAGAAAGAGAAGACCAAAATTCATCCTGATAAACAAATAATATAGGGTATTATATATAAGTCGGGCAGTTATCTAGGAATACAAAGGATATAGTACAATAAGAAGAAGGAAGCATCTGTAAAGCAGAAAAATTGAATGCCGAGTTGGTACTCACAAGATGTGAAACTCGACGTATGACAAAGGAAGGAGAAAATGGCTAGTAATGCCTAATTCCCTGCAAAGGTAAAGGGAAAGGTCTCGAGCTAAATCCAAACAGAGATAAGAGAATAATGGCCACACATTAAGAATAAGAGCAACTATAAAGAAGCTTAAGCTATACTCCTGGGTGACGTGGAGACTCAGAGTGAGATCCATTACAAGCTGATCTATTGCCCACTAAGCAAGAAGAGGATGTTGTAACTTGACCCCACCACTATCTAGGTCGAGAATGGGTAATGAAAACTCATCTAAGTAGATGCTAAATAATGATAATTAGATTGGAGCAAATCAAAAGAGGTGAACAACTAGGCCACTCCCGCCAATCACCTGGACTACCAAGTACCTTAGCCACGGTTGTAATAAACTTGGTCTGACAAAATACAAGAGCAACAACAAAGAAAAATAGTGGTTTAGGAGTCTCTCTTTTGGGGTAAAACTCCTTGGAGAGTTCGAGACTGTAAGGGACTACCAATTGGCATCTAAAGGAGTCCCTTAGGTTCTCCACCTCCTCAACCAACTCTAGATTAGTTAGGAGTGAGGTGGGACCCATTGGAGTCATCCCTCGATCCAAGGAGTATTCCCCCACTAAGTTAAAATGGAGTTTTGAATTTATCTTTCGTGGGTAGTCTGTCTAGGCCTTATTGGTCGTGATGTCTGGCTGGGACTTTTTGGGACCAGTTGTAGGGACCAGTGGCTGGTTTTGTGAGTTTAAAGTCTAAAGTATTAAGTTTGATCAAAATGGTTCATATTTGGTTCAAAAAGGTCTTCAACTTGACATGGGGTTGGGTTCATTGACGGTGGAAAACCCTGACACAGTAAGAAAATCCGAGTTAGGCAGGGTTTTTGGGGTGCGGGTTTTATAACTCCCCCCACAAAAGAATTTTATCCTCAAAATTTCACTTACCTATATTTTCAAAAAAGTAGGGATACTTCTTCTTCATCGACTCTTCTTCTTCGCACGAGAGGTCTTCTAAATGCTAGTTCTTCCACAACACTTTGACATAATAGACATCCCGGTTCTTAAGATGCTGAACCTTTTTGTCTAAAGTTTCTTGAGGCTCGAGTTCAAGTGTTAGATCTTTACTCAACTCTAGAGGATCTACCTCCAATATATGGGATGGATCCAGAATGTACTTCTTTAGCATGGATACGTGGAATACGTATTATATACTAGACAAGGATAGTGGCAATGCTAGTTGGTAAGCCACTGCTCCGCATCGCTTGATGATCTCATATGGTCCCACATAACTAGGACTTTGTTTACCCTTTTTGGCAAAGCACTTTAATCCTCTTAAGGGTGAAATCTTTAGAAATACTTTATCTCCCACAACAAACTTGATGTCCTTCCCTTTAACATCAGAATAACTCTTTTAACAAGTTTGTACGGCCTTGATTCTTTCTCTGATCAGATCAACTTCTTGACAAGTTTCTTGCACAAAGTCTGGTCCGATGATTCTCCTTTCTCTAACTTCTTCCTAATACATGGGAATTTGGCATCTCCTCCCATATAGGGCTTCATATGGGGCCATGCCAATGCTAGCCTGATAGCTATTGTTGTAGGCGAACTCCATCAATGGTAGCTTCTCATCCCAAGCTCCTTTGAAGTCAATAGCACAAGCACGTAACATGTCCTCCAAGATATGAATGATCCTTTCTGACTGGTCATCAGTCTGAGGGTGAAAACCTATACTAAATTTTAGCTCAATGCCCATTACTTATTGTAGTCCGTCCCAAAATTTGGAAGTAAATCTGGGATCTCTGCCTGACATGATGCTCTGAGGCATGTCGTGCAGACAAACTGTTTGGTTCACATATAGTCTTGCCAATCTAGCCATGGTGTACTGGGGTCTTACCACTATGAACCTTGCAGTCTTTGTGAGCCTATCCACGATTACCCAAATAGCATCTACTGCCCTAGGTGTTAAGGGTAAACAGTAACAAAGTCCACGGTAATGTAGTCCCACTTCCTTTCTCGTACGGGTAGTGTTTGAAGCAATCTTGAAGGTTTCTATCTGACTGCTTTCACTTGTTGGCATGTTAAGCATCTGTATACAAAGTCTGCCACATCTGCCTTCATCCCCTCTCCACCAGACGGTCTACTTCAAGTCGTGGTATATCTTTGTGCTTCCTGGATGAGCTAAGTATGGTGTGTTATGGGCTTTCTTTTGAATTTTCTCCTTAATGCCCTCGACAGTTGCTGGGATGCAGAGTCTTCCTCGAAATATGAGTGCAGCATTGCTCGAGAGAGTGAAGTCGGGATCTATTCTTCCCTTCTGTAGGTCTTCTTTCAGTGTCTTGAGGTAAGGGTCCGTTGGTAGTTTTCTTACTACTTCTGTAACTAGTTCCATTTTTATGTGTAGCACTGCGAATAAACTTTGCAAGTTTACATATGACCTCTTTCTTAGAGATCCTTCAGACACATCCAGCTCCTCTTGTGCCTCCCTTTAGGATCTGGTTCGTGCTGTCCATCTTGGCGTTGGTTCATTCCCTTCCTTAAATCTTGTTAGGGTCTTCCTACTCAGCGTCCGCTACTACATTCGCCTTGCCTAGGTGGTATAATATCTCACAATCATAATCCATTAGTAGTTTCACCCATCTTCGTTGGCTCAAATTCAAGTCCTTCTGTGTGAATAAGTATGTAATGCTTTGGTGATTGGACTTGATCTAAAACTTCTCACCATAAAAATAATGTCTCCATGCCTTAAGAGCTAAAACTACTACTGCTAGCTCCAAGTCGTGAGTAGTAGTTTTCCTCGTGTTTCTTCAGTTATCGTGAGGCATATACTGCAACTTGGTCTCCTTGCATAAGCACACATCTTAAGCCTAGTTTCGAGGCATCAATATATAAGGTGAAAGGTTTGCCTAGCCTTGGAATGGTCAATATGGGCACTGAGACTAGTCTCTCCTTCAAGGTCTGAAAACTTCTCTCACATTGATCTGACCAAATAAATTTCTCCCCATTCTTAGTTAGCTTTGTCTGAGGTACGATGATCCTAAAGTAATCTTCCATGAATCTACAGTAGTACCCAGCTAAACCTTCCATGATGGCTTCAATCTTGGGTGCTTCCCAATTTATGATGGCTTCCCCATTCTTCAATCTTGGGTGCTTCCCCATTCTACAGTAGTGAATCACTGTCTTGGGTGCTTCCCAATTTATGATGGCTTCAATCTTACTGGGATCCATTTTGAATTCTTTGGTTGATATTACGTAACCTAGGAATGCCACTTCATTCAGCCAAAAGTCACACTTCTTAAATTTGGCGTAGAGAGTCTTCTCCCTTAATCTTTGTAAGGCTTGTCATAAGTGTACCTCATGCACCTCTTCGTTGCAAGAGTGGATCAAATGTCATCAATGAAGACTATAACTAAGGTATCTAGCATATCATGAAATTCTCGATTCGTGAGTTCCATGAATGATGCTAGGGCATTCGTCAGTCCAAATGACATTACTAGAAACTCATAGTGCCCATACCTAGTTCGAAAGGCTGTCTTAGGTATGTCACTCTTCTTTATCTTTAACTAGTGGTAACCTGACTTGAGAACGATTTTTGAAAATATTGCGGCACCTTGTAGTTGGTCAAACAAGTTAACTATCCTTGGTGGTGGATATCGGTTCTTGATGGTGAGCTTGTTTAACTAGCAGTAGTTAATGCACAATCGCACGCTACCATCCTTCTCCTTCGCGAATAATATAGGTACGCCCCATGGAGAAATGCTAGGTTTGATAAAACCTTTATCCTGTAGCTCTTAAAATTACACCTTCAATTCCTTCAATTCCATAGGTGCCATGCGGAATGGGGCCTTGGATACTGGTACCGGTCCTGGTAGTAGGTTTATCACAAACTATCACTCGATTTGGTGGAAATCATGGTAGATCTTTGGGGAATACATTAAAAAATTCCTTCAGCACTTCAAGGTCTTCTAACCATGGCCTATTTGCAATGACATTAAGGACCGATACTAGAAAACCTACTCCCCCCTTTTGTAGGCACTTAATTGCCCTAAGGGTTGAGAGACATAGCTTCCTCTTCTTAGGCTTCCTATCCCTTATGAATTTGAATGTCTCCCCATCACCGTCATCGAACAATAACTTCTTTTTCATACATTGGAGGCTTGCCTTGTGTAGAGACAACCAGTCCGTATCCAAGATTACATCAAAGTCTGACATGTCTAGTTGAATCAGGTTCGCATCCAGACTTCTACAATCTATTAAGACTGGGCATGGTCCTTGGTATTCATTAGAATCACTTCTGCACCAAGAGGTGATCGGACAACCAAGGGTGCGTCAACGGGTTTTGTATCACCTTCTATACTCTCTCCAAAGGATGGAGATATAAAGGAGTGAATAGCTCTTAAATCAAAGAGTACCCTTGCCTGTACTTTAGCTATAGTTACCATACCTAAGGTAATTTATCGTGCTTTAGTTAATGCATGCAAACAATAATGTAATAACTGTAAACTCATAATTATCACCATATCAGGGGAAATCTCTACTTTTTTAGTTGAAACAGTGTAGCCCATTCCTGTTTGAGTTGCTTTGTTGCTTTAGCAGGGTGAGGAAAAACTCTGGAGAAATGTCCCGTCTCCCAAGAATGTCGACAGGTGAGGTAGTTGGAAGGTTCCCTACGGGCGCTGTCTTTGTTGTAGCAGGTTTTGCTATAGTATAAGCTGCACGAAAGGTTTTGTTTGTTGCTCTTCTACTGACGAAATTAGCTGTCCTCTTATTAGTTCTTTTCTGTGCAAAGTAGCTGTCTCGCAGACCGGATTCTATGATCTTGGCTGTCTGAGCAGCGTCAAAGTACACTTCCTTGCCTAGGGCATCCACGGTAGCTCAAATATTACCTCGTACACCCTTGGTAATTCTACGAGCCTTAGTCGCTACCTCCTTCATGCTGGATGGGGCGAAATAAAATAATTCTTCAAACTAATGTTGGTATTCATCCGCAGACAGCTGCCCTTGGGACACATTTAGATACTCCACCTCCTTCCTGTCCCTGAAACTTCTTGGGAAGAATTTATCGAAAAAGGCCTCCTTAAAAACCACCCATGTGATTTGGGGATGTTTGGCATCTAGGAGTGGCTGAGTAGACTCCCACCACATGTTCGGCAGGCCTTCGAGCATGTAAGTGGCTTACAATATCTTTTCATCCTTAGTACAGGTCATCATACTCGGCATCTTTTCGATGAACTTAATCCAAACTGTTGGTTGCAAAGGATCAGTCCCTATCCTAGTAAAATTTCAGAGGTTTCATCTTCATGAACCTCTCCATAGTCTTGGATGAGTCTTGCTGTTATGGCACTGGTATGACTTGATGTTGGTTTTGGATGACTGGTATGTTGCGATTGGCTTAATTTGGAACCCTGTTATGATTTGTCGATGTTCTAGCAGTGTTGGTAGCATTGGCTCCAAATAAAAGGATATTGATGATGTTATTCCCTAGAGTAGCTGTCCCTAGAGGTGCCAAGGTGGGCCTCAATATGTCTTTGAGCTCATTCAGAAACTATCGCTGCTGGGCCTGACTTTCCTATTGCTGTTCTCTCAACACATCCCATTGTTCCTGGCCCATAGTGTGAGCTAGGTTCCTCATGATTGCTGGGATATTCTCGACAGTAGTTTCGGGTGGCTGCGGCAACGTGTTTTGCCTAGGGTGCCATCACCAAGAGGTAGAGTAGGTGGCTATGTATTGGTCGGATTTGAATCATTGTCATTCCGACCATTATTGCGTGAACCTGAGCGGGTATTAGGTGCCATTCATGACCGGTTACGATTCCTGGAATGTTTCATAACACGGGTAGTGACACATTCTACAACAATGGCATAAGGGTAATATTGGAATATAACATGTAAGAAATGATGCCAATACGCAATAGGTAACTAATTATTTTTATCCTATTTTCACTCATCTGGTCACGGCATCCGATTTCGATAAATCGCGACCGGTACTCGCGACCATAAACAATTCTGAGTCTTCTAGAACTATCCAGTAGCAATATCCAATCGTGACAATTGCGCAACCGGTAGTCCAGACCGGTACCATTACCGAGAGCAAACATCTTGATCGGTGGGGATATCCGGTCGCGATAACCTGTTCCGATTTCCATCAGGATTCGCATCGTGACAGATTGAGGAAATTTTTTGCTCCTATAAAGCCCACGCAGGTTTGAACTTTTACTGTTCGTTTTAAGTTTTTCTCCCAAGCGGCTTGGACTCTCTTCGTCACCTTCGGACACCAAGTTTTCGCATCCGGTGGACCTCAAAATTTTGGCAACTTACTCAAACATCCTCAAGGTATGATTCTTGGTTTCTAATCATAGTTTTCTCTTTTCTAAAGTTTGGGATTGTTAGTTTCAAACCCTAGCTTTCTCCTTTTTCTTGAATTTCTCCTCCAAATCATTTTTAGCATATTTTTTTATCCATTCAATGCTGTCATGATGCATTTCTAATGTTTATACAATGATCATATCCTATTTTGCATTGCATATTGTGTCACACCCCAATTCTGAACCAACCAGAATGGTGTGATGAACCGTCCATAGACCAACGGTTCAACCAGGATCTCGTATAGACCATGCCCATTCGATTAAATTGGATACATTCCACAAGCAAAATCAGAGTAAATAAACGATAACGGAAGTCTTTAATACTAATGAACTGAGTATCTGACAGTGATAGCATAATTAAGTATCCAATTATCTCTACCTCAAGGCATAAAATAAAGTAAAATAATCAATTACATGTTCCAATAACTAAACAACTAAGCTAATAAAAAACACATGAGTTGCACTCGCACGACAGATCATGCGCCTCTTCCATAGCCGCTACGTATCCATTTATCGACGTGTTCATGTAATCTTCCACAGTAGGACCTGCATCAAGAACTAAAAATATTCGACGTCGAAAGGGTGAGCACACATCACGGCTCAGTGAGCAAACAAAACAATACAACAAACAAATGCATGCATTCAATTCATATCTTTGGTCTGATTTTTAAGTTTACAATGTGTTATAAAAAGGTTTGGTAGCTGCCGCACCTCTATACACGATTGTGTGAATGGATCAAACACCATTGCCGTCCCACATGCACCCACCATGGAATAGAGATAGAGCTAAAGTGTTCAGATTAAACACCGCCAACACTTCCCCTGATGCCCTACCCATACCAACACATAAGCCCCTATCGGCGAGGGCTTGCAAACTGGGCTCGCAACTAACCAATCCTAAATGTCATCCAGTGTATCCAAGGCCTTACCCCAGCATCCCTCAATACGTCCATAGAGATAGAGCTAAGACCCCCCGACATAGTCAGAGACCACATGGTCCGAGACCACCTCCCCTGATGCCCTACGACGTAATAGTTCTGCTAAGGTAATGGCGATACGACGATGTTAGTGGGAAAGACTTGAGCAGAGATAGAGCTAGAGTCTGGTGACAAGGTCAAAGACCACCATGCCACGTCCTCCCCCTGATGCTCCACTCACATCCGACACACCAACCACACACATACATTCGCATGCCTATTCCTAGCATCATCATCATCATCATCATGTTATAAATAAACGAAATGAAATATGCATGAACAGTAATAGCAGGAATATTGGATGACATGTGAGATGCACATTACAAGCATACAAGCATAGAATCAATCATGGCATTGGACTCAATAAAGTAAATGGTTTATTATTATCCAATTAGTTTAGGTTTTGTTCCCTCACCTTTGATCGATGGTTGTTCCTCTTCCAAGCTTTGTAAATCACTTTTGAACCACTTGAAAACCTAATAAATTTATAGATTCTAAGTTAGAGTTCATATTCATTAATTAAAATGTTTAAATGTCCCATCTGAAATCATTCAGACCTCCAGAAGCTGAGTGGTCGTACGTGTGGCTGCACCTGTGGTCTCAGTTTTTACGACCACATGGTGTGTGGTCGATACGTGTGGTCGCATATCATGCGACCACACACATGCGACCACACCCTCCCTGAAAACTTTTCGAGGGCGTTTGGTCGACACATGTGCCTCGTGTGGTCGACCATAGCTGTGACCACATGAGTGTTTAGTCGACTTTCATTCTCAGTCTAACCCCTTCATGATTTGATTCCTTAAACTATCACTAGGGTCCTTCCTATGATTGATCTATGGCCTTAATTTCATATTTTTCACAATTATCTACTCTAAACTACTCTTCATGGATTTCCTTTGAGTTTCCATCTATGGGTCTCATGATTGAGATCCTACTTTGAATCAATACTTCCTCCATGATCTATTCTAGGCATTCAACTAATATAGGGGATGTTTTCATACCAAAAACTTGCTGAAGAATCAAAGCTCTCTTTGAAATTCCTTTTCTTAGTCTTCCTCTTCAATTCTCCTTCTCTTCCTCCTCCTCTCTTTTCTCTCTTTTAGTTTGAGTTCTAAAAGAATGAAAGAGGCTAAGGGACGTCCTATATATAGAGGGAATCATCCATATAAAGTCCCACTTTGATTAGGAAGGAACCCCCTTTTAAATTAGGAAGGTTTCCTAATTTCAGAGTCAATTATACCATCGTGTGGTCGCACGTGGGGTCGCAGGATCCATCGACCACACGTCTCAAAACTGCAACCACACGTCTCAAATTTGAGCGGTCTTAACATTCTGAGGTGTAGTTGACCACACCTGTTTAGGTATGCGACCACACGTCTCAATTAGATGATTTATGGTTCGAATTACATACCTAGCCTTGTGGTTTCTTCACGCACTTGGTCCGCTTGGTCCGACCATGATAAGAAGACCTGATACAAGGTAGTAAGACCGGATTAGTACGATACAGGTCTTACATGTTGCACAAGAATCATGCCGAAATTATATTTTTCCTTTGCATTACTTCTTCTTCACTCTTTATACAAAATTTTATCAAATGTTTCCTATGTATGAATGTACACAACCATGCATGAGTTGAAAATCATCTACAAAAGGTTATTTGCATGTTCGTCTATGTTTTCCATGATTCTAGTCAATGAAACATGGGCCTTTTCTCATTCATACACTATAATTGTGTTTTTTTTTTCCAAGTTCCCATAATTCTCATGTTTTCCTACCATTGTGCAAATTTCAAACTATTTAGATATCACTCAACTACCTTGTCACTCGAATCATTGCTGTCTCTCCTTATTTCCTTCCCTTCAAGCATGTTTAAACTTCTTGCTATTCGTTTATTTTGTAGATGTTGGCTCTGAAAAAGAGGTCCAGAGTTCCTACTCCTTTAGTGTTTGATGAACTATGGTTCCGTTCACTGGAAGCACAGGAATCGTACCCCTGGTTCGAGAACAGGTTGTTAAAGGAGGGTAGACGGGTGGTGTTCGAGGACTTAGAGCAGTTCGATGTCCAAGCAACCTTTGACACCATTGGTTGGTCACCCGTTCTTCGCTCCAGTATCATCACTAGGCCGGAGTTGGTGAGACAGTTCTACTGTAACTTTCAGGTAGAGGGTTTTGGAGAGTTTGTAATGGCTTGTAATCTGTGCAATACTAGCCGAGTAATGGGCATTGACATTTCGTTCAACACTAAGCAGTTGGCGGGTCTTCTGGGGATTTCTATGGACGGTGATGTGGTTTTCGATAGTTCAAAGGAGAAGGATTTTTTGACTGAGGGTATGAGAGCAAAGATTTGGAGTCAGATCCTCTTCCCAAGCCATAGGCATCGGTGTGCAAATTATCACCTCCTTCCTAAAGTATACTGCAGAATCGTCTTGCACAACATTGTTCCTCAAGGTAGCCATTACAATGAAGTGTTAGCCTTCTGCCAGTTTCTCACATACCGCTTGGTGAGTCACACTGCTGTCTGCTTGCCCTACATCCTGATGAGGACTATGATCATGGCTTTAGAGAATACTAGTTCTTCCCATCTACCTTATGGGAGGTTGCTTACACAACTCTTCACGTTGTACGACATCAACGTGCATGAGGCACTTGCCATTGATGAGACGGTGGCAGCTGACTTCTACTGGTATGCCATCCTGAAGATGGAATTGCATGAGGTGGTCCTATCTGATGATGAGTTATAGGCATGACTACCACCCCCACCTAGACGGCAAGAGGCTCTTACGGCAGCAACAGCAGATGAGACGAACGATAGCGAGGATGAGGATGTGCCAGTAAAGGTACCAAGAGAGAGTAGTGGTCTTTCTTCGGATCCTACACCAGTTCATGCTACGCTGGATGATGTTCTGATGGAGATTCGGGGTATTCGAGCTGATCATAGAGAGCAGGCTCACATAGTGGAGAACCAGATCTGACGGTTGTCACTTTCGTAGACCACATTCTTCACTCGCCTTGATAGCATACAGGTGGCGTTGATGAGAGCAAGCTTCTGTCTACATAGAACATGGGAGAGACTTCGGCTTTAGGTACCAGAACGAAAAACCCCCTCCCCCATCAGACACAAAGACATTTTTATCATTTTCTATTACTATTTTGACGAGTAATGGTTCGGCTTGTGAACCATACTCATTTGATCATCTGGTTACTTCATATATATATATATATATATATATATATATTATACTTGTTAATAATTCCCTTTTATGCAAATGTCTTCTTCATTTACATAGCTTTTGGTTTGAGTTAATTTCTATTCTTTTCCTAGCACGTTATGCTTTTAGTTGTTTAGCATACAACAATAATTTTGGTTTCATATTTATTAGTTATGATCTTTTGATTTTTATTAGAACCCTAATGCTCAGTCGATTTAAATATAAGTGACATTGTCCGGTTAAGTTTGGGTTTAAAGCCGAAACCTCCCCATCGACTAAATGACACAAAAGACATTTTTATCATTTTCTATTACTATTAATCAGAGTTATATAAATAGCATAGATAACTAAACCATCTAAGTTTTTTAATTGATACTTAAATAAAATAAGTAACATTATATCAGACTTATTCTAGTTCCATCATCCATTATTAATAATTAAAAACCATTCTTAATCACCAAATAATAAAAAAAAAAAATAAAACTAAATAAAAAAAAACCACCTAAAATAACTTCATCATTATCCTCAGCAACAGACACAATGTCTCTTGCTTCTCCTACTCAAACACGCATTGTGAGGACAAAAGGATATCCACCCATCTTTGATGGACGAAAAATGATTATGGAATCACTACCTAGATTAAGGTCTAGGACCTAAAATGTAGTTTTATCATAAGACAAGACTTCTATTAACTCATTTGACCCAATATATTGGCTTTGATCTATCAGAGAATGGATAAGCGTTTAAGCTACAGTTTGGGAAGGTGTTAGGCACCCAAAGCTGCCCGATCAAAAAATCAACCTCCTATGTGATTTTACTTTCCTTAGACTCTATGGTTCTGGCTATTCATGGTTAATGGATGATGACTAAGGCTCGTGGGGGATCCTATGCCAAGTTGCTAAATTTTCTAACCTAGGGTTTAGCCAAACATGTTCTCAAAGTAAATAAACAAGCAAAGTAATCTACAGTGAACCAAACCAAAAGTGGTTCGATGATGGACTGAATCTAAGACGTCCAAGACATCTCAAATTGCCTACGTATTCCAACCTGAAAATCAAGTCCATAACATAGTTTGAACGGAATGTGATTAAGGTTTATGGATATGATTTATGGTTAATCTTCATTAGATTCAATTGTTCAAGTTGAAGTTTATGCTTGATGATGATTGTGATTGAATCTAGAGATAACCTATGTGGATCGAAGTGAATATGGATAATGAATATGGGTATGGATATGGATGTGGGAGACCTAAAGATACTAAGATGTGGTACCATACTTGGAGAGGTCCTCCATGTTGCCTACGTATTTCGGAGGTCCTGAAAATCAAGTACAACGTAGTTCATTGTGATGGGTGATGGATATAGATAGATATGCATATCCTAAAAAAGACTAAAGAAGGCTAAAGTGCGTACAATTCAAGTGGATCAAAGGTACGATTTTGGGATCTAAGGGTGTACAGTCCAAGTGAACCACAGGTATTGGTTTGGATCTAAGGGTATACAGTCCGAGTAAACAACAGGTACAGATTCGAGTGAACCTAAAGGATGTACAGTTCGAGTGAACCACAGGTATATATTCAAGTGAACCTAAGGGATGTACAGTTCTAGTGAACCACAGGTACATATTCGAGAGAACCTAAAGAGTGTACAGTTCAAGTAAACCACAGGTACAATTCGAGAGAACCTAAAGGGTGTACATTTCAAGTGAACCACAGGTACAGATTCTAGCGAATCGAAAAGGTGTACAGTTCGAGTGAACCACAGGTACGGGTTTAGAATCTAAGGGTGTACAGTCTGAGTGAGCCACAGGTATAGATTTGAGTGAACCTAAAGGATGTACAGTTTGAGTGAACCACAGGAACAGATTCGAGTGTACCTAAGGGATGTACAGTTCGAGTGAACCATGGGTACAGATTCGAGAGAACATGAAGAGTGTACAATTCGAGTGAACCATAGGTATAGATTCGAGAGAACCTAAAGAGTGTATAGTTTGAGTGAACCACAGGTACAGATTCGAGAGAACGTAAAGAGTGTACAGTTCGAGTGAACCACAGGTACAGATTCGAGCGAACCTAAAGAGTGTACATTTCAAGTGAACCACAAGTATAGAATCAAGTGAACCTAAAGGGTATACAGTTAAAGTGAACCACAAGTATAGATTCGAGAGAACCTAAAGAGTATACAGTTCTAGTGAACCACAGGTACAGATTCGAGATAACCTAAAGAGTGTACAATTCGAGTGAACCACAGGTACAGGATAAGTACGTACAGTCCGAGAGAATCACAAGTATGACTTAGAATAGAGGTTGTAGAACTGTGTTCGGGAATCTCTCCAAACTGCCCACATATCTTAAGGTGTTGCACTAAGAATCAGGATCTATGTAGTTCGAAAGATTCCATCATTGATGTTCTTCTTTAAAGATCAGGGTGTGGAACCTAAATGCTCTATGGTTCGATTCACATCACACCTATCTATTTCTCTGTTTCCTAGAGGAAAATGAGCTGAGGGGTAAGGATCGTCCTAAAGATACTCTTGACCTAAAATCCTAAATTGGCATTTGTTGGGCTAGGCTTCATATCTCTTGATTAAAATTTATCATTTTCATTCTTACCCTTCCCGTGAATGTGGGTGCCTACATGCACGTTCCCACACCTAATATGTCTTTTAGGTATACAGATATGACAGTTCGATTAGGGTATTGCAGAAAGTAAGTTATTATCAATAATAAATATCATTCAAATATGACAAGTAACAACATATATCATCTCAAGTATAACAATAAAGCATGTGAATAATCATAGCAGCCATGTGAACATCAAAAGGATAGACATGGCATCTCATGTATCATTCTCAACAAGGTATATCTCAGTATGTCTCAGACGGAATTCTCTAGATCTATGGCTGAGATCTACTATAAATCTCTCATATCTTAAGATTAGATCCTCGATCAATGGTTTGGATTCAATTTATCTCTTCATCAATGTATTAAATCAAATCTTCAATCTAACGGTTTGATCTCTTCAAAATATCATCATTAATAAGATCAACCCCTCAAATTTCATCAAAGTAGCTAAGATCAATGGCTCAGATCTCATATCAAGTTTAATCATAATGAGACTAAGATCCAATGGTTCAGATTCATCTAAATCAGTTATGATCAAGATCCAACGGTTTAAATTCTCAAAATCATAATCCAACTATTCATATTCCTTTAAATCAATTATCAAGATAATATGATGGTTCAGATTCATTTATATCGCTCATGATGTCAATCTAATGGCTCAAATTCTTCTAAAACACAATATGATGGAAATCTAATGGTTTAAAACAATCCTGATGATAGTCCAACCATTCAAATTTATTTCAATCATTCTCAAACATAATTTAACGGTTTAGATCGCTTATCATGATAATCTAATCGTTCATATCCATTTACATCACTTTTGATGATAATCTAACGGTTCAGATTACTCAAATTAATAATCTAACTATTCAGATTACTCAAATCAAGCTAAATTATAATCAATGGAATAAATCAGAACTCCAAGATCAATGGTGTTAATTTCATTAAATTCAAAAATCAATGGTTCAATTTTAATCATATCATTCCAAGTATATGATCGGATCAATTCCATCAAAATTCCATATGATTGGATCAATTCATCAAAATTCCATATCATCAATTCCAATTTCATAAAAAATTTGGCATATGATCAAATCAAATTTAATTTCATCACAAATTCTATAATCGAATCAATCACAATTTCTTCAAAATATTCCACAATCGAATCAAATTCAATTTCATCACAAATTCCATAATCAGATCAAATTCATCAAAATTCCATATCATGATCGAACAAATTGCATTAAAATTTCAAGTATGATCGAATCAATTTCATTATATTAAAATTCCAAACATATGGATGTATTGATCACATTAAATTTCAAGCATAAGGATCAATCAATTAAAAATTTTAGACCATATTGCATCATTCACTTAAAATTTATCAATCAAAATAAAATTTCAGATCATACTGGATCAATCACATGGTATATTTCATCCATATTAAATTTTAAATCATGATTAAACCAATGGGACCAGGTTGCATGGCATCAATCAAGGGTTCAGATTGTCTGATCTATAGAGAAGAGATCGGATAAAATCAGTGGGTGCTACTGGGGTTAATTTGATCAGATGGTAAGGCAGATGTAAGGTTGGACAGCAAAAGTGGAATGAAGTTTGAAAGGTCATGGTGGCTGGACAGGTGCAGCTTAGGAGTGGTGGTGGTTTTTAAAAAAAATAGCAGCAGGAGGTGGCGGTTAAGTAAGTGGTTGTATACATGGTGGCTAGGTAAGATGCTAAGTAATATGATGATCGGTAGTTGTGATCAGGTTCGGGAGGTGAAAGAAAAGAAGAAAACAGAGGAGAAGGCAAGCTTACCTGAAGCCTTCTTCTCCTTCTTCTTCTCCCTCGATCTCCTTCTAAATTCTCTTTCTTCTTCTTCAGCTCCTTCTCACGTTCTCCCACTTCTCTTCTTTTTCTTCCTCTCTTCTTCTCTGCTCCCCTCACGTTCTCTTGTTTCTCTATTTCTTCCTCTCTCCTTCTCGGCTCCCCTCGCGTTCTTTTTTTTTTTTCTGTTTTTTTCTCTTTTCCAAATTTCTCTTTTTAGAGTCCAGACTCTTCTCTTCCTTTTTTTTCTTTTTTTTTTCTTTTTTTTTTTGTTTCTTTCCAAGTGGCTGCCCGAGGCTTTCCTCTTCTTTTTCAATTCGATTTTTCTTTCCTTTCCTAAAACCAAAATCCTTCCTCTCTCTTTCCTTATGGCTGATTCTCTCCTTTCTTTCCATAATTTTCTTTTCAGTTAACCTTTCTTTCTTTCCTTATGGCCGATTCTCTCCTTTCCTTTTCTCAATTCTTTCGATTTAGAAATCAGCCCACTTCTTTCCTATTTTCCATCATCTCGGATTTCCATCAAAGTATATATATATATATATATATATAATATAAATAATATAAATAATATATATGATAATATACATATACATTACTATATAATATATGGTAATATTATAGCAATGTATAAAGTATATGCACATGGGACTGAACCTGTTTGATCAATACTGGTTTGGGCTGAGTTGATCTGTTCAAGGTTGACTGAGCAGGACTGACTTGTTTGGGTTGGACTGACATGAGTTGACTGGGTTAAATTAATATGGATTGAACTGGGTTGGGCCAAGATTGGTTTTTCTCTCTCTATCATTTTATAGGTCATTTTCGCTACCATTTCGTATGGAATCTTTTGATGGACTCTATCCCAAATTTTCTACATTCACTTTGTAGAACACTGAAAATGAAAAATACTAGAGTTTGAATCGTCTCATTTGGACGTAAAATGACAAACCTATGAATTTTTAAAGTTTAAACAGGCCAATTTACGATAATTCGGCTAGCAATTCTGCATGGGATGCCTCAGAGACCTCTGCCTCAAATTCTCCACGTCCACTTTGTAGAGCATTAAAAATAAGGAATAATGGCACTGGAATCACCTCATTTGGACGTCGGATGAGCAACATATGAAAAGATGAAGTTTAAATAATTAAACTTACTATAATTTGAATACAAGCCCCTGGATATTATTAATTTTTAGAAAATACACTTATTCTTATTCCCGGATTAAAATTGCCATATCTTTTTCGTTTGATATCGAAATTGAGCGATTCTGGTCTCATTTTGACGATATTTTCCAGACTTACGCATCCATCCTTACTATAGGGCCCATAAAAAACAATCCCCAAGTTGCAACAAAAAATTTAAACTTTGCATTGGGATTCACCAACTTGCCATATATGTTCACTTCGGCTTCTAGACACTAAGGACCATTTCAGCTCTTCTCAAAACTTTATAGAGAGCATATCGGGATTGATCGACTACCATTTTGGAGGGAGTTTCACTCACCTCCCCTTACTTTCTAAACTTTCTCTCATCTCTCCCACTTTGTTGTCTACAGTCTAGTAAGACTTTGTTCAATTGGGGAACTTACAGATACTCCTCTTTAGCCGAGATTGTTTCAATTGAGGGTAAAGATAAGAAAACTACATTTTTGCCCTCCTATACTAGAAGAGATAAAATTTTCCAAGAGGTAAGATCATCAAACCAAACCACTCAACATTCATGCACATACCATGGCAAACACAGTAACACATCAAGACTAGCTACCATCATCACACAAATCATGTACATTCAAAACAAATGACTCTGTTAGCAAGCATACTCCAAATGAAATTGAGGAGGACAACTAGAAATTGAAATGGTTCTCATTGGGTCATAAACTTTGTCTGTTTACATAGCTTTAAAGAAAATGACTGAGTCTAACACTAAATGAGTGTTCAAACACAACTGGATAGGTTGAACACACTAAATGAGTATTTAAAACAAATGACTCTGTTAGCATGCATATCTTCGTCTCCTCCATGTTTTTGCTTCATTACCTTTAGGTTCTTTCCATGCATAGGTATCTATCATGGGTTGCAATTTCAATCTCTGGTCTTGAACGAACAATCTTGCTTCTTCTTCATTCCAGTTAAAGAAGTCTTTTATTCTATGCTTGTAATCTCTCTTAGGGGATGGTCTAAACATCTTTCTTTCTGGTGGATAAAGGAGACATGCTCTGAATTCTTCAATAGTAGGACACAATTTGGCTTCACCAAACCTAAATACAGGAGCTATTGGATCCCAGCACTGAATAGCTGCTTTTAGTAAACCTAGGCACAATTTTACTGTCATCATTTGGAGGTGGATGTCGAAGTGAATCTTCTCTAAGAAAAAATGATTTTCAGAGAATTCCATATGCTAACTCCAATTTTTCAATTCCCTATCCATCTTCACCATGTTGTTTGACGAGTAAAAGCTCTAAAGTGTTCACCAAAGTCAACCTATAGGAAATCTTGACCTACAATAGAATTAGTAGGAAAATCATTAGAACTTTCTTACACTGTAATTGCTAGACACATTGAAAACCTTAGTGAGTTGTGCATGAAATATGTGGATATGCATGACCTTGTATGGGCCTAAGTTTCTAAATCAAAGACAGTCGATCCCTCCGAAGGGATACCATTTTCTGGGCTTGAAAAAGAAGGGCTTTTTGGAATCTTTGGATGTCGTTGAATGTAATGAACGATAGATAAGAGTTTCAGCTAGATTTATCATTATCATTATTTTTAGATTCACATGACCACTAGGGTCGATATCAAAAGATGTGAAAGATGGGCTCGATATGCAACTCTTGGGAAATCCATTAGATAGATGAACGGATGAAAGAGCTTAGCCAGAAAGTAGGAAGTTCTTTCTTTAATTATGATGAGATGTTGAAACCATTCCTGAGTGGCGGGAAGTAGTAGCCTCTTTGGAGAATCCAACTCAATCTATTGTAAAGTCCTCCAAATGTCGTTTCATTGTTGACTTTCGTAAATGAAAAACCAACTGCATTCTCCTTTTTTTTGGGAAGAGTGCAAAGGCTAGACATGATATTGCTTCACCTGATCAAGGTTGGTCAGGTACTGTAACTCTTTACCATCTAGATCTATCAACTGAATTGTCTTTCCAGGTAAGATTTCTTCCACTATGAATGGTCCACTCCAGTTTGGATGGAATTTACCCCTGGGGTCATGGATAAGTGCTCTTTGCTCCTTTAGTACTAGCTTTTCCACTGCCAAATGACGAATACAGACCTTCTTATTAAAAGTGGTAGCCATTCTTTGTTGGTACTTCTTTGCATTGTCAGCTGCTTTCACTTTCTTTTCATCATTGAGGTTCAACTCTTCATAACCGGATCAGAGCCATTCAACTTCAAGAATTTTGGACTCCATTAAGATTCTCAGTGATGGCATTTCCATTTCTACTAGGAGTTCTGCTTCCATACCATATACTAAAGAGTAAGGTGTTGCTATGTCTTTATAGAAGTCCTATATGCCCATAATGCGCACGACAGCTTGTCTACCCAGTCACCATGAGTTTCTATCATTTTTTGGAGTATGACTTTGACATTCTTGTTGGCGGCCTCTACTGCTCCATTTGTCTATAGACGATAAGGAGAGGAACAGTGCCTTTGGATGTTAAACTTCTCACATAGCTCTTGTACCTTTCCTCTAAAGTGTTGACCTTGATCTAAGATTAGAGCATGAGGCATGCCATGCTGACAGATGATATGCTCTTGGAGGAACTTGGCTACCTTATTTGCTGTGAGTTTAGCATATGACTGAGCTTTTACCCACTTGGTAAAATAGTCGATGGCTACTAAGATAAACTCGTATCCATTTGATGCTTTGGGTGAATCTTTTCGATTACATCTATACCCCAAGTTGAGAATGGCCAAGGTGAACTGAGAGTGTGCAATTCTATAGGTGGTACATGTATCAGGTTGGCGAAGATCTGGCATTTTTGGCACTTCTTCACAAACTCCACGTAATCTGTTTTCATCGTGTTCCAATAGTACCCCATTCTTAGGATTTTCTTTGCAAGCATCCTAGCATTAATGTGCGGTCCACAAACTCCTTGATGTATCTGCTCAATGAGGGTTTGTGCTTGCTCTTCATCGACACAGATCAATTGTACCCCATCGTATGATCTCTTGTATAGGATATCTTCACAGAGGATGAACTGTGAAGCATATCGTCTCAGTGTCTTCTTCTCTCCTATTGTAGTGTCTATAGGGTATTTGCCTTCTTTAATGAAGTCCAATATGGGTGTGAACCAAGGTCTTCCATCAACTGTCAATGCGTCAACTTCTGCATATGCCGGCTGCCTTCTTCTTTCTATCATCAAGGGTCTTGTGCATTCGATAGGATCACCACTGATCATTGAAGCCAAGGTGGCCAATGCGTCAGCGTATTTGTTTGTGTCCCTTGGGGAATAGTCGAACTCTATCTCTGTGAAGCTCTGAGCCAGACTAATTGCATGCTTCTGATAAGGTATCAATTTTTCATCATTGATTTTTCAATCCCCTCTAACTTGATAGATGACGATGGACGAATCCCCATACACTTTCAACTTCTTGATGCTTATTGCAAGTACAGCTTTGAGCCCCATGACGCAAGCTTCATATTCTGCAGTATTGTTTGTACACTCGAACTCTAATCAGAGTGAGATGGTATGAATTCCCCTTCTGGATTTATAAGTAATACCCTAGCTCCACACCCTCTATGGTTGGTGGCTCTGTCAAAGGACATCATCTATGTATCTTCTTTTTTTTCCTCTTCGGCCATGTGAACCTCTTCATCGGGGAATACATCATCGAAGTTTCTAAGATTATCCCTGTCTGGGTGAGCAGACAGATGCTCTGCAATTGCACTCCCCTTGATGGATTTCTGTGTGACATATGTAATATCAAATTTAGACAACAATAGTAGCCATCGAACCAGTCTTCCAGTTAACGCTGGCTTCTCAAATAGATACTTCAATGAGTCCATCCTTGAAATGAGTATGACAGGGTACGATAACATGTAATGTCTCAACCTTTTAGTTACCCAGACTAAAGCAGCACATGTCAGCACATGTCTTCTCCAAGGGTGTATAGTTTAACTCGTAGCCTATAAATTTCTTGCTCAAGTAATATATTGCTTTTTCTGTACGTCCATCGTTATCGTGTTGGGCTATCATTGACCACATGGAATCTTCTAACATTGATAAGTAAAGGAGCAATGGCCTTCCCAGAATAGGTGGAGCCAATACTGGTGGATTTGATAGGTAAGTCTTGATCTTGTCAAAAGCCAACTGACAATGAGGGTTCCACTCCTTGGGTTGATTCTTCCTTAGTAACTTGAAGATCGGATCGCATGTTGCCCTGAGGTGTGCGATAAACCAATTGATGTACTGGAGCCTTCCCAAAAAACTTCTTATCTATTTCTCTGTTTTGGGAGGTGGCATATCTGATATGGCTTTTATCTTGGCCGGGTCTATTTCAATCCCCCTTTGACTAACCAAGAAGCCTAGCAATTTTCCTATTATTACTCCAAATGTACAGTAAGACTCGCACGCCACAAACCCGGTCTAACCTTACATTCTCGTGTCGTGACCGGTCTTTCCATCATAATCGGTCCAAATGGACCAAGTGCGTGAAGAAACCACAAGGCTAGGTATGAAATTTAACCCAAAATCATCTAATTAGGAGTGTGTGGTCGCATACATAAACAGGTATGGCCGACCACACCTCAGAATAATGCGACCATAGGAGTCTGGGATGTGTGGTCGTAGATTTTGGATGTGTGGTCGACGGGTTCTGCCACCCCACGTGCGACCACAAGAAGTCAAACTGACTCCGTGATTAGGAAACCTTCCTAATCCGAAGGGGGTTCTTTCCTAATCTAAGTAAGACTCTATATGGAGGGTTTTCCTCTATATATAGGACGTCCCTTAGCCTCTTTCATCCCTTTAGAACTCAAACTGAAAGAGAGAGAAAGAGAAGAGGAGGAAGAGAAGAACAATTGAAGAGGAAGACTAAGAGAAGGAAATTCAGAGAGAACTCTAATTCTTCAACAAGTTTAAGGTATGAAAACATCCCCCACATCAGTTGAATACCTAGAATAGATCATGGAGGAGATAGTGATTCAAAGTGAGACCCCAATCATAAAACCATAGACAATTTCTAAGAGATCCATGGAGAGAATCTATTAGGATGATGGATTATGTAAAAATATGAATTTTAAACCATAGAACAATCATAGGAAGGATCATGATGAAAAACCAAAGAATCAAAACACGAAGAAATTGAGTTGAGAGTGGAAAAATCGACCATCACATGTGTGGTCGCATGTGTGGTCGCATGACCACATGAGACACACATGTGTCGACCATACGCCCTCGGGAAAGTTCTAGGGAGGGTGTGGTCGCATGTGTGGTCCCATGATATGCGACTACACGAGACACATGTGATCGACCAGACGCCCTTGGGAAAGTTCCAGGGAGGGTGTGGTCACATGGTATGCGACCACACATAGCGACCACACACCCTCGGGGAAGTTTCAGGGAGGGTGTGGTCGCATGATATGCGACCACACATAGCGACCACACACCCTGTGGTCACAGAAACTGAGACCACAAGTGCAGCCACACCTGCGACCACTCAGTTTCTTGAAGTCTGAATTAATGGAAATAAATTCTAATTTAAAATCTATAAATTTGTTAGGTTTTCAAGTGGTCTAAAAGTGATTTACAAAGCTCGGACAAGGAACAATCATCGACCAAAGGTGAGGGAACAAGACCTAAACTAATTGCTAATAACAAGTTGTTTTTCTTATTGAGTCCAATGCCATGAATGATTCTATGCTTGTATGCTTGTAATGTACATTTCACATGTCATCCAATATTCCTTCTATTACTGCTCATGTATATATAATACTGTTTATTTATAGCATGATGATGATGATGATGTTAGGAATAGGCATGTGAATGTATGTGTGTGGTTAGTATGCTTGATGTGAGTGGAGCATCAGGGGGAGGACGTGACACTGTGTTTCATCCTGGTCACCAGACTCTAGTTCTATCTCTACTCAAGTCTTGTCCACTAACATCGTCGTATCGCCATTACCTTAATAGAACTATTACATCGTAGGACATCAGGGGAGGTGGTCTCGGACCATGTGGTCTCTGACTATGTCGGGGGGTCTTAGCTCCATCTCTATGGACGTATTGAGGGATGCTGGGGTGAGGCCTTGGATATACTGTTTGGCATTAGGATTGGTTAGTTGCGAGCCCAATTTGCAAGCCCTCGCCAATAGGGGTTTACGTGTTGGTATGGGTAGGGCATCAGGGGAAGTGTTATGCGGTGTTTGATCCGGATACTTTAGCTCTATCTCTATTCCATGATGGGTGCATGTGGGACAGAAATGGTGTTTGATCCATTGGGCGGCTACACACACTCGTGTATAGAGGTGTGGCGGCCCCAATCATTTTTATAGCACATTGCAAACTTATAAACCAGACCAAAGATATGAATTGAATGCATGCATATGTTTGTTGCATTGTTTTGTTTACTCACTGAACTCAAGTTGGAGAGCTGACCCTCGCGTACGTAATTCTTTTAGTTTCTGATGTTGCAGGTATTACGGTTGAATATTATGTCGACATGCCAACATATGAATAGGTGGCGGCTATGGATGAGCAAGCTATGGAAGACTATTATGATTCGTTAATCAACTATGGATATGCTTAGTGTTTAACTTTCGTATTTGGATATTTATAATATGTGTTAAATTATATTTTGGTTACTTGGAGATAACTGAAATATTAATTATTTATCATGATTAGACCTTAGTTCATTATTAATAAGACTTCCGCTATTTACTTTATTATCTCTAATTAATGTGGAATGTGTTTTGGTTTAACATGGTTGGCATAGCCTATACGAGATCCTGATTGAACAGTTTGTTTATTGATGGTTCATCACACCATTCTGGTTAGTCCAGAATTGGGGTGTGACATGCTCACTTCTGAGGGTTAAGCCTAAGGTTGTATTGCTTAATCCTCTTTAAGAATTTCCTAAGAGCTGTAATATGGTCCTCTCTAGTAAGTGATTTCACAATTGTATCATCCACATATACTTTAACTTCCTTGTGAATCAGATCATGCAACATTGTTGTAGCCATCCTCTAATAGGTTGCTCCTGCATTCTTTAGTCCAAATGGCATTACCATGTAACAATAGGTACCCCAGCCTATTGTAAAGGCAGTTTTCTCTTTGTCTTCTAGTGCCATCTTTATACCCTGAGAATCCATCCATGAAAGACAGAAACACATGATTGGCTGTGTTATCAACTAGGATGTCTGTCTTTGGCAGTGGAAAACCATCCTTGGGGCTGGCCTTATTCAGATTTCTATAATCCACACACACTCTTAGCCTTCCATCCTTCTTAAGTACTATGCCCACATTAGCTAGCCATTATGGATACTTCGAGACTTCCAAGAATCCGGCGTTAAACTGTTTCATTATATCCTCTTTAACTTTTAAAGTCCATTCAGGTCTTAGCCGTCTCAACTTTTGCTTGTGTGGCTTTGCATTGGGAATTAGAGGTATCTTGTGTTGTACCACTTCTGGATCTATGCCCGGTATATTTTCATAAGACCATGCGAACACCTCTTGGAATTCCTTCAATAATTTCGTCAACTGGTCAGTCTCTTTTTCTGTCAAGGTCATGCCAATCTTGATCTCTTGTAGCTGCTCTTCTGTACCAAGATTGATCCTCTTGAAGTCATTGCCAACAAGTTAGGCTTTCTTCTCTTTCGAGGCTTTGATGGATTGTAAGATTTTAGGAGGTGGTTCATCATTCTCATCATTATCAAATTTAGAGTTAAAAGAAAAGGAATTGGAAGAAGTAGACACAATATAATTGGAAAAACTTTCTTTATTAATGCTTGGAAACAGAGGTACAGAAGAGGAGGTTCCTAATGGAACGGACTCAATGCTATCAAAAGACTCAAACCTACCTAAATACTTATAGACTTTGGGCCCAGACATGGCCATACTATACTGATTACATGACAACCATTTCGAGTAGACAAAGGTATCTAGACAACTCCAGTTTGGGATCATTCCGTTGATGGGTAGGATGATTGGTTTTGTATTGGAATCTCCATCTTGATCGTCTCCGGTGAGCATTAAAACTTGGTCCTCGTCGAACAGATTGTCGATGTCGATTGTCTCTGCCTCTGATTTTTGCTCCTCGCTCAGCTTTTGACTCTTGATCTCTTCCAACTCCATCCAGTCAATTGTGCAGTCAAAGAATATCTCAAAACCAGGTACTTGTCTCTGGAGGTTTCTATCTAGCCATGGTTTAGGGAATCCGCAGAATATAATGTCCTCTCCTTCTTTGACAAAGTATCTATTGAGAGTCTTGAAATATCGATTGATCTGCTCATCCTCATATATACCTCCAAACTGTGCTTGATAGACCGGTTCATTTATCCTCTGTGGTTGCCATCTTTTGTGACTCCTATCTGCTGCCTTTATTAAACTCATACCGCCATTCTTATATTTTCTCCTTTCGAGCCTCCGAAATGCATCATCGGCTCTCCTCTATTTCTCCTCTATCAATTTCAAATCTCGGTCATAAGAACATACCCCAGTCCAAATCTGGGGGATTTGGTTCTGTGGTTGCCATGATGTTGCTAATGTGGAATCCTCCGAGACTGATATCTTGTGGCGGACTTCTTTCTATCCCTTTATCATTCTGTCCAATCCCCATCGTGTGCTGTGAGATTTTTGATGTTGCTAATGTGGATCCCCGCTTCTTGGATTAAGACCATGTTCCCTTCATCACCAAATGTGACGCTTCCTTTACTTTTAGCTTGGACTGATTCTATCTGAACACTTTTGTTTGAACATACTTCTCCCCATTCGATAAAGTTAACAGTGTGATGGGGAAGGGGGTTGTTTGCCACAGATGCTTGCCTTGGTCGGATCTCAATTTTTCCCGCATCTACCAGATCTTGTATAGCATGCCTCAGAGCCTAACAATTTTCAATGTGGTGACCATATTGATTGTGATACTTGCAGAATAAATCCATGCAAAATTTCAACGGGAGAGGATACGGCAGTGGATGAGGTGTAAGTACTTTCAACTTTTTGGTCTGTACCAATACTTTTAAAAATTTATTTCTGGTCATACCCAATTCCGTGAACTGCCTTTTATTCCCCAACCTTTGCGAGGTAAGGGTGTTGCTCGGATTCTTTGAGATTAATGGACGAGCATTAATGTTGGAAAGTTATCCCACTGATCGATTTACTAATTCATTATAGGGGAATGCTCCTTGACGGATTATCTAATCATCCTATGCCTTCATAGCTCTCGGTAATTCCTTTGATTGGTACAATATATCTTCGTAAGGATTTGCCTCCTCTCTTGGCCTTTGGATCACGGGGGCTTTCTGGATGACCAATGGTTTCTGATACACAACCTCATCTATGTCTTCTAAGGTGGGATCTGAGGGGATTTGTGGCACAACTTGCTTAGGGCTACTTAATCCTTGTAGGGGTGCCACATTCATTCTCTCAATGGTTGATGATTGGGATTGCAGTTGCATCTGTAGGCTTTGAATCATGATAACCATCGTCTCTATGACATTTACTATCCTCTCAATTCTGGCCTCTGTAGTGCTTGGAACTTGGTTTGATCCGTCAACCATTGGTTCAGTTGATGCGGTTGAGGTAGGATTAACTGGTTCAAGTATGGACACACTAGACAACCTCCCAGTGAGGGGATCTCTTATCCACGAGGTAGAAATGGTTACGGTTTAGGCTGACTCTTGAACTCTATACCAGAAAAAAAACCAAAACTGACAAGTATTAAGACTCTGAGATAGTGGGAAAACGGAATAAGAAGTTACATGCATAAACAAAGCTGACTCAACCAAACAAATGTTAGCTCCCTTATGAAACCCGTAAACAAGCATTATCCGGATCAATATGGTTGCTTCGACTGACCCCGTGATTAATCTTGGGCTTCATGACCCAAACAGTTCATTAGGCAACAGGGTCCAACCACTTGGTTCATCAAAATTCAAAGAGATTGAAACTGATATACTTATTCCTAGCTTTCATAGGGGATAGTTAGAAAAGGCGGTTCATGACTGAACAAACTGGTAAATAATAACTTGATCATAACACCTATGTCGTGACAGGGAATTTTTACTCATTTTTGAAGCCGATGCGTTAACAATGATGGATCCAATACTCAATGCTCATTGATAGAGAGTGTACAGTGGCCGTCCACTATGACATAGGATTGGTTTATATATTTCTCCTGCTCCCATCAAGTGAAAGTTCAAGATGCTCATCGTGTGGATTCTAACATGTCAACCAATCGAGAGTAAAAATGGACAAAACTTTGACGTCACTGGCATGGATGCCGTAATTGAACGGGTTTTACCATGTTGGTTCAGGGATGGGCCAAAAATAACAAACATGTGGCTCAAACTAGGTTAGGACCGACAAGGCTACCTTGACGAGGAGGAGTGGCCTATCCTGTCTATATGATGAATCATGGGCCCGTTGATTCCTTATGATATACCATTTTGTAAAATGTCAAGACCTAGAGTAGTATGACGCCTTCCCAGGCGGACCCAAGAAACAATCGTCAGAGGCTCTCATTGGTAGAAACTTTTACAAGGTACGTATCAAGATTGTGCTTTTTGTCTAGCGGGCGATCCCACCTGCAAGAGGACCCGGGTCGATTAACGGCACGATGTGTGACTGAATCCATACCACCCAAAACAATATGAACAAACATAAATAATAATAACCCTAGATCTAGCATCAAATGTCAATCAATCAATAAGGAAAGTAAAATCTAGAGTCTGAACGTAGAATACCCAGTGGAGTCGCCACTGTGAGGACAAAAGAATATCCACCCATCTCTGATGGACGGAAAATGATTATGGAGTCGCCACCTAGATTAAGGTCTAGGACCTAAAATGTAGTCTCATCATAAGACAAGAATTCTATTGACTCATTTGACCCAATATATTGGCTTTGATCTATCAAAGAACGAATAAGTGTTCAAGGTACAGTTTGGGAAGGTGTTAGGCACCCAAAGCTGCCCGATCCGAAAATCGGTCTCCTATGTGATTCTACTTTCCTTAGACACTATGATTCTGATTATTCATGGTTAATGGATGATGACTAGGGCTCATGGGGGATCCTATGCCAAGTTTTTAAATTTTTCTAACCTAGGGTATAGCCAAACATGTTCTCAAAGTAAATAAACAAGCAAAGTAATATACAGTGAACCGAACCAAAGATGGTTCGGTGATGGACTGAATTTGAGACGTTCAAGACATCTCAAATTGCCTACGTATTCCAATCCTAAAAATCAAGTCCATAACGTAGTTTAAACGAAATGTGATTAAGGTTAATGGATATGATTTATGGTTAAGCTTTATTAGATTCAATTGTTCAAGTTGAAGTTTATGCTTGATGATGATTGAGATTGAATCTATAGATAGCCTATGTGGATCAAAGTGAATATAGATAATGAATATGGGTATGGTTATGGATGTGGGGGACCTAAAGATACTAAGATGTGGTTCCATACTTGGAGAGGTCCTCTAAGTTGCCTACGTATTTCAGAGGTCCTGAAAATTAGGTAAGCGTATTTCGTTGTGATGGGTGATGGATATGGATAGATATAGATATCCTAAAGAAGACTAAAGAAGGCTAAAGTGCGTATAATCCAAGTAGATCAAAGGTATGATTTTGGGATGTAAGGGTGTACAGTTCAAGTGAACCACAGGTACGGGTTTGGAATCTAAGGGTGTACAGTCTGAGTGAACCACAGGTACAGATTCGAGTGAACCTATAGGATGTACAGTTCGAGTGAACCACAGGTACAGATTCGAGTGAACCTAAGGGATGTACAGTTCTAGTGAACCACAGGTACAAATTCGAGAGAACCTAAAGAGTGTACAGTTCGAGTGAACCATAAGTATAGATTCGAGAGAACCTAAAGAGTGTACAGTTCGAGTAAACCACAGGTACAGATTTGAGAGAACCTAAAGAGTGTACAGTTCAAGTGAACCACAAGTACAGATTTGAGAGAACCTAAAGAGTGTACATTTCAAGTGAACCACAAGTACAGAATCAAGTGAACCTAAAGGGTTTACAGTTAGAGTAAACTACAAGTACAGATTCGAGAGAACCTAAAGAGTATACAGTTCTAGTGAACCATAGGTACAGATTCGAGATAACCCAAAGAGTGTACAATTCGAGTGGACCACAGGTACAGGATAAGTGCGTACAGTCCGAGAGAATCACAAGTACGACTTAGAATAGAGGTTGTGGAACCGTATTCGAAAATCTCTCCAAACTACCTAGTGTCTTAAGGTGCTGCACTAAGAATCAGGATCTATGTAGTTCGAAAGATTCCATCATTGATGTTCTTCTTTAAAGATCAGGGTGTGGAACCTAAATGCTCTATGGTTCGATTCACATCACACCTATCTAGTTCTCTGTTTCCTAAAGGAAAATGAGCTGAGGGGTAGGGATCGTCCTAAAGATACTCTTGACCTAAAATCCTAATTTGGCATTTGTGGGCTAGGCTTCATATCTCTTGATTAAAATTTATCATTTTCATTCTTACCCTTCCCATGAATGTAGGTGCCTACATGCACATTCCCACACCTAATATGTCTTTTAGGTGTACAGATATGGCAGTTCCACAAGGGTATTGTCGAAAGTAAGTTATTATCAATAATTATTCAAATATGGCAAGGAACAACATATATCATCTCAAGTATAGCAATAAAGCATGTGAATAATCATAGCAGCCATGTGAACATCAAAAGGATAGACATGGCATCTCATGTATCATTCTCAACAAGGTATATCTCAGTATGTCTCAGACAGAATTCTCTAGATCTATGGTTGAGATCTACTATAAATCTCTCATATCTCAATATTAGATCCTGGATCAATGGTTTGGATTCAATTTATCTCTTCATCAATGTATCAAATCAAATCATCAATCTAACGGTTTGATCTCTTCAAAATATCATCATTAATAAGAACAACACCTCAAATTTCATCAAAGCAACCAAAATCAATGGCTCAGATCTCATATCAAGTTTAATCATAATCAGACTAAGATCCAATGGTTTAGATTCGTCTAAATCAGTTATAATCAAGATCCAACGGTTTAAATTCTCAAATTCATAATCTAACCGTTCATATTCGTTTAAATCAATTCTCAAGATAATCCGATGGTTCAGATTCATTTATATCACTCATGATGTCAATCTAATGGCATGAATCAGAACCTGAACTGGAGTTAACGGTTGGACAAGCCTAGGGGCTAATTAAATTCAAATGAATGGAACTCTTCTTAATTCCAACATGAATCAGAACTTGAACCACAGTTGATGATTGGATAAGCACAGTGGCTAATTGAATTCAGATGATTGGGACAGAACCTGAACCAAAGTTGATGATTGAATAAGCTTAGTTGCTAAATGAATTCAGATGAATGTGACTCTTCTTAATTCCAACATGAATCAAAACCTAAACCAAAATTGTTGGTTGGACAAGCCTAGTGGCTAAAATTAATTCAGATGAATGGAACTCTTCTTAGTTCCAACATGAATCAGAACCCTAACCAAAATTGATGGTTGGACAGGCCTAGTGGCTAACTGAATTTGGATGAATGGAACTTTTCCTAGTTCTGAAATGAATCAGAACCCTAACCAAAGTTGATGGTTAGATAATGGAACTCTTCTTAGTTCCAACATGAATCAGAACCCTAACCAAAGTTGATGGTTGGATAAGCCTAGTGGCTAATTGAATTCAGATGAATGGAAATCTTCCTAGTTCTGATATGAATGAGAACCCTAACCAAAGTTGATGGTTGGATAAGCCTAGTGGCTAATTAAATTCAGATGAATGAAACTTTTTTTAGTTCCGACATGAACCGAAACCTAAACAGCAGGTGAAGGGTGAAAAAACCTAGGGGCCAAATGCCTCCTCCATTTAACATGATCTGGGAGTGATGATTGAACCTACCTAGGGGTTAAACCTTTCTTCAGTTCTGAGATGAACCAGAAATGGTGGTTGAATTTGGGGCTGAATATTTCTTTGATTCTGAAATTGAATCTGCCTAGGGGCTGAATCTTTCTTTAATTCTGGATGAACAAAAATAATGATTGGACCTGCCTAGGGGCTGAATTTTTCATTAGTTCTGAGATGAACTGGATGTGATTGAATCTGCCTAGGGGTTGAATCTTTCCTTAATTTTGAATGAACCAAAATGATGATTGGACCTGCCTAGGAACTGCAACTTTCCTTAATTCAAAGGTGAATAGGGAACAATGATTGGATTTGCCTAGGGACTGAATCTTTCCTTAATTCAAAGGTGTGAATAGGGAATAATAATTGGATTTGCCTAGGGGATGAATCTTTCCTTAATTCAAAGGTGAATCAAGAACTATGATTGGATTTGCCTAGGGACTGAATCTTTCCTTGATTCAGAGGTGAATAGGGAACAATGATTAGATTTGCCTAGGGGCTGAATCTTCCTTTAATTCAAGGGTGAATCGAGAACTATGATTGGACTTGCCTAGGGACTGAATCTTTCCTTGATTATGAGATGACTTGAGAATAGTGATTGGATTTGCCTAGGGGCTGAATCTTTCCTTAATTCTGAGGTAAATCTAGAACTATGATTCGATTTCCTTAGGGGCTGAATCTTTCCTTAATTCAAAGATGAATCGAGAACTATGATTGGATTTTGCCTAGGGGCTAAACTCTACAAGAATATTGTAAACTTTTTTCGTGCTTGTCGCTGCTTAAACTGAATGCCCTATTGCACCAGATTGACTGAGTTACTGATTGTGTTTCCAAATCTGGTTGCCTCATTTCATACAAAATTTGATGTTCAATCAAGATCAAGATTCATGGCTTCCATTGATTCATTTAGAAAGATAACATGGATATTCCTCAAGGTGGGAGATCAAGACAATTCCTTAATTGTAGGGGCCTCCCACCCTAAAAAGGTGGATATGGTTGCAGTTTGATTCTCTTTTCCAAAGGCATTGAAATCCAATGGAGAAATATCAATCTAGACATCTAGAGGAGTAGAAGAAGTCACATGCACAATCAAGGATGACTCAACCAAACAAAGTTAGCTCCCTCATAAGGGTGATCGGGTAAACATTATCTAAGTCAATTTAATAGAATTTGATTAAGCCATGTGTTCAGTCTTGGGACCTCATGATTCCAAAATGGATAATCAGTGGTACCAAGGTCTGGTCAATTGGATTACCGAATTCGATGAAATTGAAATGGATATATTAATTTGTCGTCCTTATTAGGGATGGTTAGCAAAAGATGTTCATAGATGAACAAACTAGTAAATTTCTTCTTGACCATGGTATCTATGTCTTGACAGGGATTTTCTGTTCGTTTTTCAAAATCGACGTGTTAACAATGAGATTCGACATATCGAGCATACTTGATGGAGGGTGTATAGTGGCCTTCTACTATGATGTAGAACAGGTGTATACATACCTCATACTCCCAATGGGTGAAAGTTCAAGATGTTCATCGTGCAGATTCTAACATGTTGACCAATCGAGGACAAAAACGGGCAGAACTTCGACGTCTCGAACATGGATGTCATGGTTAAGTAGACTTTACTGGGTCGGTTCAGAGATGAACCAAAAATACATTGGGCTACAATCTGGGTTAGGACAGAAAAGGTCACCTTGATAAGGACGGGGTAACCTATCACCGAATGCTCGATAAATAATGGGCCCCCATTCCCTTTATATACTATATTGCAAGGATCCAAGAGACGTGGAGTAGCATAACGCATTCCCAGGCGGACCTAAGAAACGCTCGTTAGAGGCTGCTCGCCAGTCGTGGTCTCACAAAGTACAGGCCAAGGCTGTGTGTTTCGCCTAGCGGGCTGCCCCATATGCATGGGACCCGATTCGCCTACTCGCACGAATGTGTGACTGAACCCATTCCCCCCAAAGCAATATTATACAAGCATAAATATAGTATCCTAAAATCTAGCATCCAATTCACACAAGGAAAGTTTTCATTTAGGAGTTTGACGTTTATATCCCCAGTGAAGTCGCCACTGTGAGGACAAAGATGGAAATCTTTTGGAAGTCGCCACCTAGATTTAAGTCTAGGACCTTAGAAATGTGAAATCAAACCCCAAGGTAAGACTTCGATTGACTCATGACCCTTGGATTGGATTTCTGGTCCATCAGAGATTGGGTAAGCATTAGGTTACGGTTATGGGAAGGGGTTAGGCACCCAAACCGCCCGATCGAAATTGGTCTCCTATGCCTTTCATATGCTAGACTCTATCTGTTAAACCAAACCAAACCAAGTGGTTTAATATCATTGAACCGAATCTATATCCATCAGATTGCTTACGTATCACGGAATTATTCTGAAAATCAGGTTCACCATTGTAGTTCAGGTGTGATTAAAATTTATGGATGTGATTTATGCTTGTGCATGATTAAGTTCATTGTTCAAGTTGAAGTTTATGCTTCAAAGGTTGAGAAATCCTATGGGTTAGGATCTGGATAGTCCATGTGGACTGATAGATAGTCCTAGTGTATCTAAGAATAACCCTATCTGGGTCAAATATGGATAACCCTTTCTGGGTTGGAATGTAGATAACCTTATCTGGGTTGAAATGTAGATAACCCTATTTGGGTCAAAATGTGGATAACCCTATTTGGGTTGAAATGTAGATAACCCTATTTGGGTCAAAATGGGGGTAAATATCCTAGTGGATCTATAGATATTCCAAGTGGACTAAGGTTTGGATAACCCTTTTTGGGTTAGAATATGGATAGATATCCTAGTGGATCTATGGATAGTCCGAGTGGACTAAGGTGTGGATCCGAATTTGGGTTTCTCCCAAATGGCCTACGTATCCTAAGGTTTGCTCTAAGAATCAGAATCCGCATAGTTCGGAATGGATAACCTTTTCTAGGTTAGAATTTAGAATCTATTCTAGGTTTAGGGTTGAGAACCTATTTTAGATTTAGGGTTGAGAACCTGTTCTAGGTTTAGGGTTTACCGAGAAGTGGAATCGTCCTGAATTACCCTTTTCAACCTAAGCTCTAATTTTGGAAAGTTTGGCAAAGTATTTTCTTTCTTTATTAAGGTTTTTATTATCCCCATTATGCCCTTCCCAAGAATGTGGGTGCCTAAATGCACGTCCCCACGCCTAGATTGTCTTCTAGAAGTGTGCAGATATGCCAGTTTGACTAGGGTGTTGCATAAATTAAATTATTGTCAAAATTGAATTATTCTTCTAAATATGGCAAATAATATATTTATGGCAAGAAATACACATATAGCAAGATTGTGAAAATCTCCCTAATATGGCATGCACTGCAAATAAGGCAAGAGCCTATATGGTAAGATCTAATATGTTAATTCTAAGCATGGCAAGACCTAATATGGCAATGAACATTTAGGCATGGCAATGAGCATCCAAATATGGCAATGAGCATCTAAATATGGCAGTGTAATCATTCCAATCATGGCGATGTGATTATTCCAATTATGGCAGTGTGATCATTCCAATTATAGCAGTGTATGCATACGAACATCCAAATATAGCATGTAAACAATATAGCAACAAATATGACATGTGGGAAACAACCAAAGCATGTGAGAATCAATCAATCAAAACATATTTTCAGATCTACGGTCTAGATTCAATGCATCGATCATCAACAATGCGACCAAAATCACATTTGATCGACGATTGAAATTAATTCAAGATCTTAAATCAACAGTTCAGATCATATAACATCAGTTAATCAGACTTTAATGGCTCAAATTAATCCATCATTAAAATCATCATGAAATTAAAATTAATCATCCATTCACATGATTAGATCTTAAAGATTAACGATTCAGATTAAATTCACATCAATTAATTAAATTCATTCATTCAAATATTAATTCAATATCAATGGACAAATTTTCATCATATGATCAAAACAAATTTTACATTCAATGGATCAAATTTTGAATGGGCATCATAACAACATGATAAAGAATTCAGATTTCATTCAAGCATATCATGATCATAGGTTCGATCAATGGCCCATATTTGATGGGAAGAACAGAGGTAAGATAAGGAATGCCGATTAGATGGTTGGATGAGGGCTGCTGATCAAATGTGGTTGATGTTGATCAGGTTCAGTTTTGAAGAATGGATAGGCAAGAGATTATTGATTATATGGTTGGAGTAGGGAGTGATTTGGTGAAGTTTCAGGGATGATGGATGGAAGCAACTAATGTATTCGGGTTTTGAGGATGATGAGGTGTGTCTTATGGCGGCTTGGCTAGTGATGGATGTTTAATGGTAGCTGCAGGGAATAACGGGGAAAGGAGATGGGCTTATAGATGAATGGGATCAGATTAAGTGATGGGTTTGATGGAGATCAATGGAGAAGTGAACAAATGGTGAAGTAAGGGAGCAAGGTGTGAGTGGTGCAGCAACAATACATTAAAAACAAACAGATGGAAGGGGCAGCTTACCTCGGGCGAACTCCCTCTCCTTCTTCTTCTTCTTCTCGTGCTCTCTCAACTTCTTCCCCACTTCCTCCAGCTCCTGCTTCCTCCTCTGATGTTCGGTCTTTCTCTGAATTTTTTAATGTATTGTTTCTTCTTCTCCACAGCCTTCTCTCTCCCTTTCTCGATTCCTCTCCTCTTTTTTTTTATTTTTCTTCTCCTCTCCACCTCCTCCTTCTTCTCGGTCTTCCCCCTTTCTTCCTTTTTTTCTGTTTTTTTATATTCTTCCACTCCCTCTCTCTCTTTCTCAATTCCTCTTCTCTTCCCTTTTTTTCTATTTTTTTATTCTTCCACTCCCTCTCTCTCTCCCTTTCTCCATTCGGTCTCTCTCTTCCCTCTCTCAAATCTTCACGATCTCCTCTTTGATTTTTTTTATTTTTTTCCTTTTCTCTCCACCGCCCTCCTCTCTTTCTCCTTTCGGTCTCTCTCTTCCCTCTCTCAAATCTTCTCGATCTCCTCTTTGATTTTTTTTTCCTTTTCTCTCCACCGCCCTCTTCTCTTTCTCCTTTCGGTCTCTCTTTTCCCTCTCTCAAATCTTCTCGATCTCCTCTTTGATTTTTTTTATTTTTTTCCTTTTCTCTCCACCGCCCTTCTCTCTTTCTCCTTTTCGGCAATCTCTCCTAATTTCCCCTTCTAGATCTCGTCTCCCGATTCTCTCTTTTAGATCCTCCCTCTCATGGATTGACTAGGTTTCTCTATTTATCATTTCATGGGCCATTTCCACTGTCATTCCGCACGAAATTTTTCGATAGCCTTTATTTCAAATTTTCTACGTTTACTTTGTAGAACATTAAAAATGAGGAATATTGGAGCTTGAATCACCTCATTTAGAAATAAAATGGCCAACTTATGAATTTTTGAAGTTTAAGCAAGCCATTTATCGATAATTTGGCTGACCCTTCTGCATGGGATCATTCGGGGACTTCTACCGAAAATCCTTTACATCCACTTTGTAGAGTACTAAAAATGAAACATAATGAAACTAAAATCACCTGATTTGGATATGGGATGACCAAAATATGAATTTTCAAAGGTTAAATGACCATTTCCATGTGTAATTTTGCATGGGACCCTTCGGAGACTTCTACCCGAGATTTTTTTACGTCCACTTTGTAGAACATCATAAATGAAAAATAACTGCCCTGGAATCATCTGAATCCAACGTAGAACGGAAAAGATATGAAGCTTTGAAGTTCTAACGATAAGCTTGCATGCAAGCTTACATGGGGCCCACTGGTGACTTCTATCGAAAATCCTTTACATCCACTTTGAAGAGGACTAAAAATAAGGAATAATGGTACTTAAATCATATGATTTAGATGTCGGATGATCAAGATATGATGATCTGAAATTCGAACAATCCAACTTACGATAATTTGCATGAAAATCCCTAGGATTATTTATGATAATTTTCGAAACGTCCCTTGTACGAATCATCTGACTAAAATGACCATATCTTCTTCATTTGATATCAAAATTGGACAATTCTGGTATCATTTCGAAGATAATTCTATGACCTATGCAACCATGCAGATTACAGCCTATGACCTTATTGTGGGGCCTACCGAAAACTACCTCAAGGTCGTAGTCAAAACCCAAATTTTTACTTATCTTTCTTCCTTTACTGTCCACACACTAGTAGGACTTTGATCAGTTGGAAATAGCAAAAATGGGGTGCTTACACCATGGAGGAAATCATTGAAAACTATGTAAAGTGAGTAACTTGGAGTTTTAAGCCATAGAACAAGCATAGAATGGACTATGGAAATAAGCCAAATGACCCAAACATGAAAGAAGAGACTGTAGAATGAAAGGTCGACTTAAACCACGTGCGATCGCACGTAGGGTCGATTGGGAACCGACCCTACCAGACCACAAGATTAACCCCAAGCTCTCGGGAAAACTAGGGAAGCTGCGGTTGCACCTAGGGTCGATAGGACAACCGACCCTAGCATCGACCCTATACCCTGGGGTCGCAGAAACCTGCGACCCAACCTGCGACCCATCCTGCAACCCTAGCTTTACAATGAGCTTAAAACTGTCGGAATGAATTTTAATTAAAATCTATCGACTTGTTAGATTTTCTTATTGATATAAAGGTGATTCTTAAAGCTTGAAAGAGGATTTTACACTCAAGCAAAGGTGAGGGAACAAGACCTTAACTAATTGGCTATTAATAAACTGTTTTATTTTATTGAGTCCAACATTGTGTATGATTCCATGCTTGTATGCGTGTAATATGCATTTATCATGCCATCCAATATTTCTATTATTATTGTTCATGCATATTTACTTCGTTGTTATAACATGATGATGATGATGGTGATAGGAATAAACATGTGAATGTTTGTGTTTGGTTAGTGTACTTGATGCGGGTAGGAGATGGTGCAACCGGTACTTCGTTGTCGTTTTCATTGGGTATATTATACCATAGCTCTATTGAAGTCTTGTCCACTGACATCGTCATATTGCCATTACCTTAGCAGAACTATTACGTCGTAGGGCATCAGGGGAGGTGGTCTCAGACCGTGTAATCTTCGACTCTGTCGAGGGGCCTTAGCTCTATCTCTATGGACGTATTGAGGGATGTTGGGGTGAGGCCTTGGATACACTGTTTGACATTAGGATTGGTTAGTTGCAAACCCAGTTTGTAAGCCCTCGCCAACAGGGGCTTACGTGTTGGTATGGGCAACCGGTACAGCAATGCCATTTTCATTGGGTGTATATTGTCCATGGTGGGTGCATGTGGGACGACAGTGCCGATATTAATTGGGTGACTCCACACACTCGTGTATAGAGGTGAGGTGGCCTCCGAACCTTTTTATAGCACATTGCAAACTTATATACCAGACCACAGATATGAATTGAATGCATGCATATGTTTGTTGCATTGTTTTGTTTGCTCACTGAGCCGTGATGTGTGCTCACCTTTTCGAATTCGAATATTTGATATTTTATTTATGATTATCACAGTTAGATTTTTTGTTCATTTAATATTAAGACTTCCGCTATTGTGTATTTATTCTGATTATGATTGTGGATGTGTATGGTTTAAGTTGAAGGACACAGCCTATTAGAGATCCTGATTGAACCGTTGGTTTATTAGCGGTTCATCACACCGTTCTGAATAGTGCAGAATTAGGGTGTAACAATTAATATTAAAGACTTCCGCTATTGTTTATTTACTCTGATTATGATTGTGGATGTATATGGTTTAAGCAAAGGGACACGACCTATTCGAGATTCTGGTTGAACCGTTGGATCATAGGCAGTTCATCACACCATTCTGGTTGGTTCAGAATTGGGGTGTAACAAGTAGTACACCTTTGTGCTTCCTGGATGAGCTGAGTATTATGAGCTTCCTGGATATATTTTATACTTGTTAATATTTCCTTTTTATGCAAATGTCTTCTTCATTTACATAGCTTCTGGTTTGTGTTAATTTCTATTATTTCCCTAGCACATTATGCTTTTGGTTGTTTAGCATACAACAATAATTTTGATTTCATATTTACAGTTATGATCTTTCAATTTTTATTAGAACCCTAATGCTCAGTCGATTGAAATATAAATGACATTGTCCTGGTTGAGTGGCATATAGAGCTTAAAGCTCTGATACCAAACTTGTTATACCCCAAATTTATGTTATGTAAAATTTCAAAGCTGACTAAATCGACAAGTATTTTATGTTTGGTCCAACTCAAAATCTCTTTAGCAGTGTCATGCCCGTCTCAACCACATCATGAAAAATGTCACAATTAATTAATTAGAGTTATATAAATAGCATAGATAACTAAACCAACTGAATTTTTTTATTGATACTTAACTAAAATAAGTAACATTGTATCAGACTTATTCTAGTTCCATCATCCACAACTAATAATTAAAAATCATTCTTAATCCTGCCCTATAACATTGGGCTATAAGATAGTACTGTAAAAAATAAAATGAAACTGAATGAAAAGTAAATCAACTAAAAAGAACTTCATCATTATCCTCAGCAACGGACACAACGTCTCTTGCTTCTCCTACTCGAACACGCATGTGTCACACTCACAGTTTACATCATGTTTGTCCCCTTCTAGAGCTTGCAAGTCCATGTATGCCATAGAAGTAACAGTCGGAGCATTTACATAATTAGCTACAATATTACCTACAACATCAACTAAAAAAATTATGTACACAAGGGTGAGCTCTCTAACTTGAGCTCAATCAGAAAACAGACAAGCAAATACCAATATGCATGATTAGGTTATTAGTCCTAGTTCACACTATTGGTCTAGTATAATGTATGCTATAGCTATGGGAAGGCTTGACCACACTCACTAAAGCTGGCCATAACCTCCATGCATAGGAGAGAATGAGGGCTCACCAGCTTACACCAATACCCCTAGTATTCCCACACGTCATCCCAGAGATAGACAATACTAGGGCAAAGGTTTGGCCAGTGATGCTCCAACGAATATTCTCAATACCTCCCCCTCTTCCTCTATCTGTACCAACACCTAACCCCCTGTTGGTTAAGGTCACATACATGGGTTGTTATACTAGTCATAATCTTACATGTCATCCCTTGTAGTTTCCTCACACACACCTAGTAAGAATCTTAGTCCATCTGTTTTGTCACCCCCAAGATTCTGTCATCCCGCTAAGGGTGCTAGAACATTACAAACCAAACAATCAGTGAGTCGGACCATGCAGTCCTCGAATGTTTCACTACTGCTCATGATGCACATTCATATCCACACACATTCACAATATTCATAATAAAATAGTTGCAAATGCATGCAAGAACAATTATTAGATGACATGTTATCATAATTAGATCACAGCATTCACAGTCATTGTCAAATAGAAATCATTCCACACATAGGACAGGGGTTCTGTTCCCTCACTTGAGATTTAAAGATAATCGTTATTCCTAGCAAAAGCACTCTTGGTTAGATACAATTCACTTAGTGTGTGGAAATGTAATTAGTTACATTGCTTATTCAATTTAACCTAATACAAGACTTTTTGGGGCTATCCGGTAGCGACTGTCCAGCTCCGATGGTAGGGACCGGTGGTTGGGACCAGATGCTCTCGGGAACCCTTCTGGTCCTAACTGGTCACGAGTCCTGTCACAGATATCACGACCGGATGTCAAGACCGGTAACTTCTTAGGGGCTTCCAGAATGTATCTGATTGTGTATCTAGTTGCATATTTCACGATCGATATGTCGTGATCAGACCTCCTCTAAAGGGTTGGTCTGGGTTTCTAACTCATCTGGAATTCTAACAAAGGATTTTTTATAATGGAACTCCATTGTGGAACTCACGGCCAGACATCCTTAAAGGTTAGCAAATCCTATCCTAGGGTTTATGAATTCGTTAGTAAATTAATCACCTAGATTAGGCTTTATTGTTTAGGTTTCTGCAAGTATTATCCTTGGTTCATCTTTATCGAAGCCTTATTTAGTGCTCAGCCATCAATGGGTGATGGCTCCATTGATGGTTGTTGAACCAAGGTCTCATCCTCTTTACTTGGCCTAAAAATCCAACACAACGTCGGGCAGAGTTTACTTATAATGGATTTGAACTGTTGTTTAATGGCATTAAAACCTAATAGTGATCTCGAGGCTCTTCTTCCTTCCAGCCTCCTTCTTCCTCTAATTCTCCCCTCTCTGAGAATGCATTAGAACTTTAGGGTTTAGAATGATACTCTGAGAGATGTAGGGTTTTGTAGAAGGTTTTATGTTTTAGGAGTCTCCCTTTTAGGGTAGAACTGCTTGGAGAGTTGGAGACTATAAGGGACTACCAATTGGCATCCAAAGGAGTCCCTTAGATTCTCTACCTCCGTAACCAACTCTAGATCAGTTAGGAGTGAGGTGGGGCCCATTGGGGTTGTCCCTACGTCCAGGCAATATTCCCACACTAACTTAAAATGAAGTTTTAAATTTATCTTTTGTGGGTAGTCTGTCCAAGCCCTACCGGTCAAGATGTCCGGTTGGGACTTTTAGGGACCAGTAGTCAGGACCGATGACTGGTTTTGTGAATTTTAAGTTTGATCAAAATGGTTCATACCTGGTTCAAGTAGGTCTTCAAGTTGACATGGGGTCGGGTTTGTCTATGGTGTAAAACCTTGGCACGGTAAGAAAATTCGAGTTAGGCCAGGTTTTCTGGGTACGGGTTTTACATATACAACCCTACTAGTCTTCATTATACATTTCATATAGTAATGAAATCAGATCACCTTCTCTGATGGCTGTGAGTCCAACTTCACACACAATCTAACCTAGTTACAATAATGAGAGGACTTACCGTTGGTTTCTCGCTAATGTCTACTAGAAACCGACAGTGAGTTCTTCTTCTCCTTCTCCTTTCTCCTTCACAGCCTTCTTCTTCTTTAGAGCCTTCTCTCTTAGACCTTCTCTCAGTATTAGGGTTTTGACTGATCAAAGTAAAAGCGAGTGGTCACAATATGGATTATATTCAGAGGCAAGTCTTCTATTATGACTCTAGCTCATTTAGGAAGGAGTTCTACTCTAATTAGGAAAGTTTTCAATTTCTTGGACTTGATTTTATGTTTGACCGTCGCTTGTCCGGTCGCCTAATACGCAGACCTGCCAAATCACTTTGTCCGACCAGATAGTTAGGTTTGATAGTTTTTTCGTACCTAGCTTTATGATTCCGTCATCTGGTTGGTTCATCTGACTGTTATGATGGGAGACCTATCATGACACGTTAACCTGGTTAGATCGGGTTAGTGGAGTATGGGTCTTACAACTCCCCCCTAAAAAAGATATTTCATCCTCGAAATTTGGACCTACCTTTCGAGTCGAATAGGTATGGGTTTTGCTTCCGCATTACAACTTCTTCTTTCCATATCACCTCTTCCATGTCTTGACTTCTCTAGGTTACTTTAACATAGAAGATATCTCTATTTTAGAGCTTTTGTACCTTTTGACTTATGATCTCGATCGGCACAACTTCGAATGTCAGTTCCTCTATCAAGTCTGGCAGATCCGGCATCAATCTGTGGGATGGGTCTCTGTTGTATTTCTTTAGTAGGGAAACATGGAATACATCTTGTATACCAAGCATATATGGGGGTAACACACATAGATGGGTGTAGCATAAGCCGATACACCACCTTACCACGTCTTGCTAGAATCTTATATGGTTCCACATATCTAGGACATAGCTTTTCCTTTACCGAACCACTTCAGACCTCGCATAGGTGATATCTTCAGGAATACTTTGTTACCTAGAGTGAACTCAAGGACTTGGCGTCTATTGTCTGCATAGTTCTTTTGTCAGACTTGAGCGGTCTTCACCCTTTCCTTGATCTTGTCTTCCACTTGACAGGTTTCTTCAATGAATTCTGGTCCTACTATTCTTTGTTCACCAACTTCATTCCAAAATGGAGGGGTTAGGTATTTCCTACCGTACAATACTTCATATGGGGAATTTATATGGTAGCTTGATAGCTGTTGCTGTAAGGAAACTCGATTAGTGGCAGTTTCTTGTCCCAAGCTCCTTCAAAATCAATTGCATAGGCTCAGACATATCTTCTAATATCTAAATGGTCCTCTCTGACTGACCATCCATCTGAGGGTGAAACACTATGCTAAACTTCAACTTTGTTCCCACAGCTGTCTGCAGTTTTTGCCAAAATTTTGGGGTAAAGCAAGGATCTCGATCTGATACTATACTTTTCGGCACACCATGGAGTTTGACTATATTGTCCACATACAGCTTGGCTAGTCTCTCTAAAGTATATTGAGGTCTGATTGCTATGAAATGAGCTGTCTTCGTAAGGTGATCTATAATCAGCCAGACTGCGTCGACAGATCTGGGAGCCAATGGTAACCCAATGACGAAGTCCATAGTGATGTAATCCCATTTCCATGCTAGTTCAGGCAATGGTTGTAATAAACTTGCTGGTCTTTGTCTTTCAACTTTCACCTACTGACAGTTCAAACACTAAAACACATGTCTAGCCAGTCTACTTTCATTCCTCTCTACCAGTACAATCTCTTCAGGTCATGGTACATCTTGGTACTTTTGGGATGCACTGATAAGGAGGAGAATGAGCTTCTAACATAATTCTATGTCTGAGGTCTGATTCTTCACTCTCAGGTATACACAACCTTCCTCTGTACCTGAGTATCTTCTCTGTATCCAAGGTAAAGTCAGGGTTTGGCTTACCGTTTTCTAAGTCCTCTTGCACTATTCTCAGATTCAGGTCTTGTAGAGTTATTGCCTTCACTTCGTCCGTTAAATCTGGTAAAATCTTTAGTGCGGCGTAAGTGAAAACTTGTGGATCATCCCTTGCTTTATAAGGCCGTCTTGAGTTTCTAGTACGTATTGCACTTTGTTCTTGTTAGAAGTTGATACCACGTAGCACAGAGTGGCATTTGTACTAGGTTCTCCTTCTGGCTTCAATATTCCTTTCCTGCTCAAAGCAACTGCTACCACGTTAGACCTTCTCTGTCTCATGTTCAACTCCTTCTGAGTAAAGAGATAGGTGAGGCTCTTATGGTCTGACTTAATCTGAGATTTCTCACCGTACAAGTAGTGTCTCCAAGTCTTGATGGAATGAATCATCACTGCTAACTCCAAGTCATGTGTTGGGTAATTCTTCTCGTGCTCCTTTAGTTGCCTTGAGACATACACAATCACTTGTTCACTTTGCATTAGTACACATCCCAAACCCAATCTAGAGGCATCTGTGTATAGGGTAAATGGTTCCCCTGGCGTTGTAATGGTCAAGATGGGAGTCGATATCAACTTTGACTTCAGAGTCTGGAAACACTCTTCATACTTGTCGGTCCAAATAAACTTTTCTCTTTTTTTGGTCAGCTTGGTAAGAGGCACTACAATCCTTGAGTAGTCCTCCATGAAATGTCTATTATAACCAACTAATCCCAAGAAACATCTGATCTCTGCAACATTCTTAGGTACTTCCCACCCTACAATTGCTTTGATTTTGCTAGGATCCACTTTTATCCCTTTTGATGACACTACGTGACCCTAGAAAGTCACTTCTTTTAACCAGAACTTACACTTCTTGAATTTGGCATAGAGCTTCTCCCTTCTCAGCCATTGTAAGGCTACTTTAAGATGCATCGCATGAGTCTCACTGTCCTTGGAGTAAACTAAAATGTTGTCTATGAAGACTATGACTGAAGTGTCCAACATGTCATGAAATACTTGATTCATAAGCTCCATAAATGAAGTAGGGGCATTGGTCAATCCAAAGGACATAACCAGGAATTCATAGTGCTCGTACTTGGTTCTGAATGTTGTCTTAGGAATGTCACCATCATTGATCTTTAACTGATGATAACTTGACTGAAGGTCAATCTTAGAGAACACCTTCTCACCTTGCAACTAATCGAACAAGTCATCAACCCAAGGCAGTGGGTATCGGTTCTTGATAGTAAGCTTGTTTAATTCTTGGTAGTCTATACATAGTCAAACATTATCATCTTTCTTCTTCACGAATAGCACTGGTGCTCTCCACGGTGAAATACTTGGCTGTATAAATCCCTATCCAACAACTCCTATAATTGAATCTTCAATTCCTTTAGTTTTGTAAGAGCCATTTAATAGGGTGCCTTGGACACTGGGGACGACCCTGGTAGAAGGTCTATCACGAACTTAGTCCCTCGATTAGGTGGCAACCTAGGTAGGTCATCTGAAAATACATCTGGGAACTCTCGTACCACTTCGATGTCTTCCTTCCGCGGTGCTTCCTTAGAGACATCTGCCATCGATACGAGATAATCGATTCTGCCCTTCTCGAGACGTCTCTTTGCCTTGAGTGCAGAAAGTATAAGCTTTCACTTCCTAGGAAATTTACTTCCAATAAAACCAAACTCTGTGCCATCCTTACCCTTGAATGATAAGCTCTTTTCAGTGCATAGCAGCTTCGCTGAGTGTTGAGCCAACCAATTTATCGCCAAGATGACGTCAAAGTTTGTCATCTCAAATCAAACTAGGTTTGCATCCAAATTTCATCCATTAATACGAACCGGACATGGTTCATAGCGTTCATTGAAAACTACCTCTAGTCCCAATGGAGATCGCACTAACAGTTTTTGGTCTAAAGATCTGAAGGGTAAATCCAATCTCTTTCCAAACGAGACAGACACAAAGGAGTAGGTAGCCCCAAAGTCAAAGAGAACTTTGGCTGGTTCACCAGCTATAATTATAGTACCTGTAACCACATCAAACGATGTGGCTACATCTTTAGAGGTCACAACGTACACCTTTCCTTGTTGTAATTACTTCTTTGACTGAGGGCACGTCTTTGCATAATGCCCCATCTGGTTGTAATTGAAGAACTTTATGTTTCCAGCCTAACTGCCTTCTTATTGATCATTATTTGAGTTTGTCTTGACTGCTCCAGCAGTGGACTCTGGTTTGAATGGTCTGAAAGACTTTGAGTTCCCTCCAGTTGACATGTCATTATTAGCCCTTTTTAGCCCACGGTTCTATGCGAAGAAGCTCTCTTCCTAGCTGGACTCCAGAACTCAAGCAATCTACACTGCTTTATCATACATCTTCTTCTCCAAACCCAGCACATGCTCACAGATACTTCCCCTAAGTCCCATGGTGAATCGTCGTGTCTTGGTATCTTCTTTTGCATGCTGGTAGGAGCAAATAAGAACAGTTCCTCATAACGCTACTGGTAAGCGTCCACCGTCATCTGTCATTGATGCAAACTTAGGAATTCCTGCTCCATTTGGTCTCTGAAGCTCCTAGGGAAGTACTCCTCGAAGAATGCCTCTTTAAAAATGGCCCAAGTCACCTGTGTGTGCTTGGTCAATAGGTAGGTGCGAGTGGACCTCCACTAATGGTTTGCACTTTCCCTCAGCATAAAGGTAGTGCTAGGACTTTTCCTCTTCCGTGATAACCATCATCAGAAAGGTCTTCTCCATTTTGTCAATCCACTGTGCTGGCCACAATGGGTTTGATTTTTTACCAAAAAATGTCTGAGGCTTCATCTTCATAAACATTTCCACTATCCTTGTCAGGTCATTCTGTCCAGGAGCATTCATTCCATACATCAGTGGTTGATATGGGTAACCACCTTGGTAAACACCTTGATAGATACCCTGGTTCTGCACTGGATTGTTCAGTACTGGAACCTATCATTGGTGCTGTTGGGCTGCCGGGATGGCATTACTGCCCACTGGTGCCGTGTTAGTCTAGCCTCGAGGGGTTACTATGGCATTGGTAGTAGGTGACACAGTGGTACCTAATGCGGCCCTCATGTCCATCAACACCTGATGTTGTTCTTGTACTTGACGGGCCAGGTTGTTCATAACTGTAGCCAAATCCCTTGGAGGTCCAGGTAGATTGTTCTGATTGGCTTGAGTAGTTGCATTTGAGTTACCCCTATCGTGTTATTGTTATTCTGGGTCTGCTCAGCTAGGTTCTCATTCTCATCACCCGCACCAGGTGGTGGTGGTGGAGTCGAGTTATGGCCCCTTCGACTTTCTCTACGGGTACAACTTGCCATTTCAGTCTACAACTGTCGGAAGGTCTGTAGAACCGACATGTATGAGACAATGCACAATATTTCGATAATTTACAAGGTTAGTCCCAGACAGTGCATGAAAATCCCAATAAAACAAAGCAATAAAACATGTATAGGAAAAAATTTATCTGGTTGCCCTTGACCGATCCCTCATTTAAACCAATTTAACCTACCGATCAGCTATCCGGTTGTCTAATTAGCCATGCCGAACAATGTGCCGGACAACTCAAAGATACTTCCCTGGAGCATCTGTTCGACTTTACAACAGAAAAGTCCATCGGACAACCTGAAATCGTTTTAAAACACACGATTTTAAGTTATTTTCTCACTTTCTTCTCTTGATTTCTCTTTTGTCTCTCCCCCAACTCAGTGCCAGTGAGTTGCTACAGTCCTTCCGGACATTCTTCGAGGTGTTTCTCTCCATTCCACACGTGCGGTATCCTCCCACAAGGTAAGAGAGTTCCTACCTTTTCCTTGAAATTCTCTAGGGTTTCTTCATCTATTTCTTCATTTCTTCAGTTAGAAAAAATTCCAATTGTAGGAATTGTTATTTTGCGGTTTGGAATCACTATTGGGGACCCAACGAGTGAAAGCCCTCAATCAATTTGGGTTTTCGTCGATTGGTTTCTCAAAACCCCAATATTTTTGAATTTTGACCCAGAAAGGTTTTTCCAAAATCTCAAAATTTTATAAATTTTCTTTGATTCTTGTTCAATTGGTTATCATTCTGATATGTCTATGTATTGTCCAATTGATGTAAGTTATCCTATCCATGTATTTGGGCAAGATCGAGGCTTTTGATCAATTTACGCTATTATGCAACCAAATTTTCTAAAATTTTGACTAATTCTTATTTGATTTGAATTGTTGCAGATAATCATGTCTAGGTACAAGGTAGCAGCCAAAAATGCAATGCTTCCTGGTTCCTGAGGCCCCCACCCTCCTACTAGACTATTTTATGGGCATCGATTCCGGTCTGCAGTGACACAGGCGTAGTACCCTCTGTTCCAGGCCAAGGGTATAGAGGTTGGCCGGTTTGTGAACCTATAGGAGTTAGAGAGGTTCGATGTGGAAGCCACATTTGGTGCACTAGGTTGGCTTTCAGTGATTCAGTACCAAGCGTCTACTCGTCTAGACTTGGTAAAGTAGTTTTATTACAACTTGTAATTAAAGGGCGACCCCGAGGATTCTGACAAAGGTAGGGAGCTTTGCATCACCAGTAAGGTAAAGGGCGTGGACATCTTGTTCAACACCCAGGAATTTACGGATTTGTCGGGCATCTCCAACATCGGTAACCTTGTTTATTGTGGGCCAAAGGAGAACAAGTACCTATCTGAGGGGCTCTGCGGCATAGTATGGAGTCAGACCATCCAAGGTGGCCACCGAGTGATGAAGGTTGTTAACTTACGTCACTTTCCCCGCATCTATTACCGCATCATCCAGCACAACATAGTCCCACAGAGCAGCCACTACAATGAGGTTTCTCAGTTGACACAGTACTTGACCTTCTGTGTGACTACTAGGCAGGAGGTATATTTGCCCTACCTCATCATCAGGACTATGCACCACGTGATGATGCCTAGACTGAAGGGCAACTTGCCCTACGGCCATCTGGTCACTACTTTCCCGGACTGTTTAGGTGTAGATATGGAAGGAGAGTGAATTTTTGAGGATACGATGGTGGTGGATCTAGACTGGGAGGCCATCTGCAAGATGGGTCTGGATGACATCGTTAACAAAGAAGAGGAGCTGGAGGCACGCGAGAGGTCGTTGAGAGGGGCAGTAGCCATAGCAACATCAGCAGCAGCCCTAGCAGCATTAGCAGTCAAGGCAGCAGTAGCTGAGGGTGGAGGGGATTACTTATACATGGACGTAGATGATATTCCCCCTCTTGTACCCCATCCTACCTTTGAGGCTAGTCCTTCACAGCCCCCTCCAGATTAGATGATGTCACTGTTCCTTGAGATTCTAGAGGCTTAGCATACGATGGACTGACGCATTGAGGAGATCTGGGAGGCCCAACATGCGACGGACCAGCATATAGCGGAGCTCACTCAGAGCCTTCGGGTCACTCAAGATGAGGTGCCCTGGCTCTGATAAGCTTATGAGCGCGATTACAGTAGTACTGAGGAGCCACCTGCTTCACAGCCAGACCAGTGATAGATTTTTTCTTTATTTTCTATTATTTTGTTATCTACTTAGGGTAGCCGTCTGACCTGTGGACCGTACCCTTCTTGATGTACAAATGCATTATCCATTTATATATACATGGTTCTTTCTTTTGTACTGTGCATTATGATCTTATTTACTATTTGTATCTCAACCAACATATATGCTTAAATGTGTTTGTATTAAAACTTTTAAATTTAACCTATCTCAATTCATAGACTCAGGTTAATATACTCAGGTTTGATTGGTAGAGTCCAAGAGCTCTAATACCAAGTTATCACACCCTAATTCTAGTTGAACCAAAAGTGTGATTGAACCGTCAACGAACCAATAGCTCAAGCCAAGATCATATAGGACCACGCCAACAATCGAACCATACATTGAAACATAATCAGAGATAATAAATAATAGCGGAAGTTTTATTAATAATGAACAGAGAGTCTAATGTAATAAATAATAATTAACTAATTATCTCCAAAACCAAAACAAAATAATAATCTATTACATGTCTTTACCCAAACAAAAAAATAAAATCCTAAGTATAAACATTGTAATGGCACTTGCATGATGAGTCATGCTCATTTCCCATTGACTGCACATCCATAAACACCATGTGTCCATAGGGTGTGCACTAATGTAGTCTTCCATTGTAGTACTTGCATCAACTAAAAAGAAAAACGATATCATGGGGTGAGCTCACAACTTAGCTCAGTGAGAAAGAAAACATGCAGCAAGCAATATGTATGATGTAGCATTCAATACTTTGGTCTGATTTGAGTTTGCAATGTGCTATGGTAAGGATAGGCTACA
>CM053268.1:13681774-13738540 GCA_028583415.1 Protea cynaroides | reverse complement strand
TGATAGAGTAATAGAATCGAAAGGCAGAGATGAAGAAGATGAAGGACGATGGAGGGGTATATATAGACCCTCTCCTCGCCCCTCCAACGGCTCCGACATTACGTTTTCCCTATGCATTGCCACAGGGCATTGTCCAAGAGGCCAAAGCTTGCATCCGCTCAGAATCCCTAAGAGTTCAAAATACCTATCACTTCGAATTTCCCGCCAAGTGTGGATGTGTGGCACGCTCTAAGAGGGCACATATCACATTGTACCAGTTGTTCAAATTATGATGATCTGACTCTTCAACTTCCGATATTGTTCAGACTCGTGGTGCATCCCTATGGGCTTGCAGATCTTATCAATGAAAAGCCATAATGATGCACAGCGTTCAAAGCCTCGGATCTTCCCTCTAGTAGTACCACTTGGCGATCGCCCATATGAGGAATGTCCTTTGATCCTTTGATATCCATCGTTGATGGCTACACGTGGCGAGACATTATCTGCCACCAGCCTGGCTCATTTAATGAAGGCGGGATATCCTAGATCATAAAGATATCTTTAGATCATGAAGAATCATGAAGATATCCTCGGATATTTTCAAGATATACCAAAGATCGTGAAATATTTTCTGACCCAACAACGGCTCATGAATGAACCAAACCGACCCAAGGGGGCAGGCTCTGTGACTCCTTGTCATCAAAACCGACCTCAAATATCTGTACCTTGGCAAGCTCCAACCTACCCAACTCAGTAAAGAAGCCCCCAACTCGGTAAAAGAGAGAATCCAAGACGTTATTGCTCTCTTGGGTCTTGCAGACCTGAAAGAGCAAGGAACAACTGATAGAGAAATAATGAAACTACCAATCAGAAGTGGACACGCACCCTATGAAGGCCCACAATCGAAATGAGACACATATCAACATACGTGTAAGCCCATCACAAGCATCGCCTTTCAAGTCAGTTATATGGAAGGGATATCCCCACGATCTCGGGGATAGCCACAAATTCACCCTGATTGAGGAGGATCTCTCACATTATGGCCACGTGCCAGCTAGCGAGGATGCCCATGATTGGAATCTCGGAGCCGTTATGAGAACTTAATTGCAAAATCATCATCCAACGGTAAAAGAACTCTCCCCCACCCACATCCAACCCCTATTTATAAGGGACTGAATTGTGGGTACACCAACTTTCATTATCCAACCACCACGACAGCTCACAACTAGTGGCATAAAGGGACATGCCCAAGATCAAGGAAAAATGCTAGGATCATGCCTACAACCACTCCACTCTGTGCCTCTCTACAAATAGAGCCTAGAACAAAGATAACCGGATCGCATTTTTACTACTCAAGCTCTCTCCCATTATTCTACTAAACCCCATCTCTATAGTAGCTCATATTCCTTCTTTACAGAGCTCCAACTGCTTGTTACCGGTCTGGCATAGGGATCGGTGTGGTTATAGGGTTTCTAAACCCACCTTCACAGCCTGAATTGCTTCCTCTTTGACAGGCGTCACCACCAGAAAGTCTCAGGTGAAAACCAGTTGCAACACAGACCAAGCATTGTCTAAAAAGAAATTTATAGACCAAGCTAGTGGACTTTTAAGGCTTTGGAAAATTGTCAAAAATATTCAATTTAGATGTAGCAATAATATTACAATTTATAGTTGACCAGACGATTTATGGACGGATAAAAAATAAATGATTGGATTTAATTCTAATGCTTATTAATTTAAATAGATACTGTTCTTGGAAAAATTTCAGTCTATGTCTGAATCTAAAGATACAAATTTTATATTTTGAAATCATCACGGAATATGATAATTTTTCAAAATGAAGATGTAGGTCTCACAAATCAATTGCTAGCATCTGCACTCCAATCCAATAATCCGCGGATGCAATACATCACCATCACCATTCACTGATGGACTCAATAAATTATGATGCAATCATCAGAGACCAAGTTCTTAATAAAAAGATGAAAAAAAAATCATCAGAGATCAAGGTTAACTTTGGTATATATTATATAGTACATTATGACATATGCAGTTGTTTGATATAATTTATGATACTTATTTATATTTAATATAAATTAATATAATCTAAAAAATCTACAAATGTTGGAAGGTACTTATCATTATTGCAATAATTTATTATTACTTTTTTTTATGTCTAATGGTAATAAATGGTTATTATTCATGACATATAATTTATTTTTATAAATGATTTATTACGAATAACTTATAAATATAAATATAAATTATATCAAAGAGAACCCAAATCAGAATCTAAAGAAGGGATTGATGAATCTTGAACATCTATTGGGTGATGTCATTGCTACTCACTCCACAGAACCCATAAACAAATCAAAACCGACAGCCCAGTGGCTATTCCTGTGGCAGATATGCCTCCAATCAGGCAGAGTCGTAAATGCCAGAGCTGTGGGATTGGAGCTCCAAGGGAAAGTCGAACCAGAGACACTGAAGTTGGCAAAACGAAGATGAATAATAGTAGGGAATCTACTCAGAATTTTTTGCCATACGGATAGAGTTCAGTGGCGCAGCTTGAGATCCTGCCTATGCATGTCTTTTATATAAAGTAGAAACAACTATGCATGGCCCAACAATTGTTGACGTCCAACAGTGATGTGCAAAGAGCAGGGTCGTTAAGTTTGCATCTTCAAAATTCAAATTAATAAGTGAAAAGATTTTCAAGTATAAAAAGCACTTAAGATTATAAACGTAACTAATATGAAATTATTCCCAACACCACCACCCCTAAAGGAGATGGAGGAAGTGATTCAAGGGGATATCTTTTTCCCTAGGTTCATAATGCCTGTTAATTTGAGGGCAAGCCTTGGTGTGACGATAAAATTATCATATTGCAATATGATGGTCACGGATTCGAAACAAGGAAATAGTCTCTCCACGTTGTGGGGATAAGACTGAGTATATTCTACCCCTCTCCAGACCTTACAATAGCGGAAACCTCGTGCACTGAGACGTCTTTTTTTTTTTTTTTTTTGTAATGCAAGTTCATTTAGAGTGTGAAAACTTTCTTCATTAAATGGTTAATCAAACTACCACAATCAAACTTATTCGACTCGTACTTGCTGATTGAAATAGAACATTTGTAGTTTGTACACATACATGTAAGCATCACTGATCTCTTCAAGACTGATGTATTCCTACAATTTTAGTGACATTTCTTGGAATATATGTGACATTATAAACATCTTGGATTTCTCTTTTTCTTAAAGAACCCAGGCCCAGAGAAACAGACATTAATTAACACAAGGACAAATTGCCAAATTCATTAACAGCTCTTATTCTACTAGTCCAAATGACTATGAATTCAAATTTTTGTCCATTTGACTTACAACCATATGAAACAATATATAATGGGGGTACTCCCCTACACATGCCCACAATATCGTAATTATAGCTGCCAATGCTGAGAAACACTCATTCTGGTTTCTTCACAATAAGAACTGGGCACTTTGCATTATGAACACAGTAGCTGCTCACGCTCCCAAGGAAAGCCCTGTTTCAACAATTTCATCTTAGCAAGGAACCAATGCAAACTGCCTGCTTCTACCCCTAAAGAATTTATAAAGCTCTTTTTGTTTTGACGTAAAATTGTGAAATTTTAATTTTACTAACACAATTTTACTTAAAATTTTACATGTAACATTTTATATGGTAAAAAAAAAAAAAATTTAATGTTTGTTTCCAATGGGTAAAAGAAAGATGAAGTTTCTTTTCCATCCCCCTTAGAGATCACTATATATTACCTCTTGGAAATAAACATTGAAATTTTTTTACATATAAAATGTTACACGCCGTAAAATCTTACGTCAAAAAAGCAGAGCCTAAATAACAATGGTCCTAATTGAAGAACAGTAATAGTGCAATCATTGAGATAGCCAATCAAAAGACCCAAACGAGTACGTGAGACAAGTGTTAAAAAGAAAGCATATGCACAAACTTCAACGGATGATGGCTTAATAATCTAATAACTATAGTGCTGGTGCAATTCAAATGGGAAAACATTTGTTGTTCTTGGTTCTTAAGAAAGCCTACACATATACTGAGGTTTTCTCAATTATACAGAAGACTTAAATAGATTTAAACAATAAAACAGGATTCATGTAGCTGATCCCCCTAACTACCTCCCTACTCCTCCCTTCTTTCTATGAGAATCTCTCTCTCTTATATGGTAGATTGTAGAAGAAATTCTTTTCTTCCCTTCAATATACATAGAAGCAGATAGGTGCTGGTAAGTGAGGTAAAAGTGAACCTGAGACATGGGCAATCGCACAGCGACACTGCCTCATCAACATTTCTTCTCTGGTACACTTGCAGACACTCTCTTTCAAGCTGCAACAGCAAGTGGTCCTTCTCAATTTCAGTAGACAGAGCACCACTAATGGTTGTGCGTTTTGTTTCATTTAATTGGTATTTACACCTTCTTCATTCCCTTCTATGATTCTTATTTCACACTTGGCTTTCAGAACAGACCTGCGATGGACGGATTCTTATGCGGTCAAGAACAAGGGATGCAATGAGGAATCAAATGGTGGAAGGATATTTCTCCTTCGTCCCTGCTTTAGAGCGACGTTTAGATCCTGTTTCCACTCATCGCTGGAAGCTGGAGAATAGCAGAACAGGGGTTCTGCCAATTGCTGAAATCAGATCCAATTTCTCTCTTGTTTCTCTATTTGGTAGTTGGTGTCGTTGTAGGGTCTAGAAGGGATTTGTTGTTAAGATTTCAAAATGTTGAGGCAATAAACAGAGCAGCGTCTATGTAATATGTGGTTTAACTTTGGATTTAAGTTATCATTTGAACGATTTGGGTACTGTTTTGGAGCAGTGGGGTTTTCAAGTACTTTGGAATGGATTCCTAGTTGGGAAATGTTTTGAGTTTCTGCTTAAATTTTGTCTCTGGGGGTTTTAATTAAATTCCTAGTTGGAGTTTCTCTTATCCCTCTTGATTGTTTTCTCTGCTTGCTATATATTCAGGTATGGTTCTCAGTTGTTCTTGCTTTCTCGTAGTCTTGGGTTTGAGTTTGGGTTTGGCAAATGAAACCGAGTATTAAGAACTGTAACAAAATAGAAAAATCAAAGAATGAGAGAATCACTGTGTCTTACTCCTCTCCTTATAGCTTGTATTTATAGAAAATAAAAAACAACTATTCTCTAGGATCTAGGATTCTAGAAGTCAGAGTCCTAGTCACAAACCAAAGAAAAGGAAACTAACAAGCTTAATTGGTAAAGAAAACTAATAAAGTAAACTAATAAACTAATTAAGAGTCCATATACTAACAGGAGTCCAGGTCCTAAAAACTAACACTAACTACTTTGACTAAGTCAAAGCAGTGTACGGTTACAATTTTATTATGCCAACACCCCCCAAATTAGAGCATGGGAGAATGTGAGAGGTTCAGCCTGAAAAAAATTTAGTAGCGAAAGCAGTAGTTGTAGTAGTAGGAGCGGTAGTAGTAGTAGTAGGAGCAGTAGTAGTAGTAGTAGCAGCATAGTATAGGTCACTGTGAACCAAGTAGTAGTAGCAACCTAATATAAATCACTGTAAACGAAGTAGTAGTAGCAGCATAGTATAGATCACTATGAACCAAGTAGTAGTAGCAGTACAGTATAGGTCAACCAAATAGTAGTAGCAGCAGCAATAACAGGAGCAGTAATAATGGTGGCTGCACACCTAACGGAAAACCTTAAAGGACTCTCAAAACGGTAATCCAGGGGATTGCTCTGATACCATGTAAGAAAATAGAAAAATAAGAGAAGATGTAGAGAATCAATGTGTCTTGCTCCTCTCCTCATAGCTTGTATTTATATAAAATAGAAAACAACTATTAGATAAGATATAGTACTCTACAAGTCAGAGTCTCAGTCATAAACTAAAGACAAAGTAAACTCAAAATAGGAAAAAGAAACTAACAAGCCTAATTGGTAAAGGAAACTAATAAAGCAAACTAATAAACTAATTAGGAGTCCATATACTAATAAGAGTCCATATACTAATAGGAGTCTAAGTCCTAGAAACTAGTACTAACTACTTTGACTAAGTCAAAGCAGTCTACGGTTACAATTTTATTACGCTAACAAGAGCTAAGAATTTATGCTAAGCAATCAATTTCAAGGCTTTCTAGCCTCTGAGCTGCTCCACAGTTGATTCTCAGCCTGTCTCTCCAGATTCCATACGCAGGATCAGCTTCGGTTACTTCTGCTCTGTTGCCATGGCTTTCTTGCACATTCAGCAAGACGTTTCCACTTTCCTGATCAAGTACCCACATAGATGACTATATGGTAGAACTTTTATATTCTTCAGTAGGTTTCAGAAGCAAGAATCCTAACGAAGTTGTTCTCTTGTTTTGGGAAAGGAGGAGAGGAATATTCCTTTTCCCAATTCCCTATTGTTAGCTGTTAGGTCTAGGCAACAGCTCATAGCACTAACGCTGTGAGTTGTGGGCCCTACCTTCCTTGTTATTTCTTCTTTTATTTAGCTTAGATTCTCTTTTATTTGATTTAGATTGGTTTCCATGTTTAGTTGGAGTTATTAGGAAACCAGATCAATAGTTATTGTATTTTCCATATATTGCTTTGATTATTGAACAGTATAAATAAAGTGGTACGAGGGAGGAAGGAGATATCGACTCCTCTCCATTCTTGGAGTCTCTTATTCTCGTTCTCTTCTTTTTCTAATTTCTCCTTCTCTTCTACAGTTCTCATTTTGGTCAGGTTTTTGGTTTCAAGATTGTTACATGGTATCAGAGCGGTTATAAATCCATTCCAACACAGTTTCTACCATCTGCGGTTTTGATAGGTGCTTTCCCTTTCTTCTTCTTCTAAAATTTTTTGGTTGCAACAACCATATGCTGCCTGGGATGGAATATTGATCTTCCTTTGATAATATATCGACATATATTGCTGGTTGTTTCTTTCTCTGATTTCAATGGCTGCGGAGAAACATTACAGTTTCTGATTTCTGTTGTTATATGCTGCTGGATTGATTTCGATGGACTGTACAAGTCACATTGCTGCTGTATTTTTGGCTTCGATATACTGGATTGTGCATTGTTGAGACGCCTTGATGCTGCTGGTTTGTTGATTGCCGACTACCATTGGCTGTTTTTCCTTCAATATTACATCAGGTCGGATCTGCCCTATTTTTGACATACTATTACTTGGCTGTTTAAACTTGAGTGATTGATTCCTTTTAATGGCTGAATACAAGGAATCAAGTGTGCAAATTACATCCATTAAGTTAAAAGGGGTGTCTGATTATCTATTGTGGGCACATATCGTTAAGGCATACATTCATTCTAAGGGAAAATTAAAATATTTGACAGATGACCCTCGTCTTTGGATCCCAAGGATCCCACTTCTGTGAAAACCTATGATGATTGAATGCGTGAAAACTCTACCTTACAAACTTGGCCATGGGGTAGTATTGATCAATCTATTGTTTCCAATGTTATGTTTCATGCAACTGCAAAGGATATCTGGAATGATCTCAAAGAGAGTTATGCACAGGACAAAAATACCTCTCGGATCTATGAACGAATATTCAATTATTCCCTAGGAGATAAATCACTAAATGCCTGCTATAGTGGGTTTAAGGGTCTACTTGAAGAATTGCAGGCTATCCAGTCTTACCAATGATCTCACGCAACTCAAGGCCCAACAATCAGAGTTTTATGTTGCAAAATTTTTAGCTGGTCTTCCACCTGAGTACCAAGCCTTCAAGACTCAGTTGTTGTCTAGTGAGAAGATTCCTACCCTCAATGAAATCTTTTTCCGACTACAACGGCTGGTTCCCTCAAATAGTTCTACACAGCCACAAGATAATTCAGCCCTATATGCTGGACGGGGAAGAGGATCCACATCTCGAGGTCGTGGTACTGCTTGAGGTCGTGGCTCTTTTGGTCGTGGTTCAGAAATAATGAACAATGATAAAGGTGCTTGGTTTTGCACTCACTGTGGGAAGACAAATCATAATGTTGATAAGTGTTGGGTGAAAAATGGCCGTCCTGAATGGGCTGAGACTTTAGTTAACTCTGCCTCCACTGAAGATGTGTCCTCACCAGTAGCTGCAACTCCACCTGCCCCGACTTCCAGCACTACCGTTCCTCTAGCTCAGCTTGATGCACTACTTCGCCAAGTCCACCAGCTTGAGCAGCAGTCTTCTCCATCCACCTCTGCCACCCTAGCTCACACAGGTACAAATGCACTAATTTCCACTACTACTCCATGGATCCTTGACTCTGTTGCCTCATGTCACATGACTGATAAGTCTCAAATCTTTTCTTCTTTTAAGGAAACTACTTCTTCTGTGCCTGTGTTCCTTGTTGATGGCTCCTCTACCCAAGCCATGGGACAAGGCACAATTTCCCTCACTCCATCCTTGACTCTATCATCTGTTCTTCATATCCCTAAGCTACCTCTTAACCTTATGTCCATTAGTCAATTTACTAATTCTCTTCAATGTTCAATAACCTTCTTTCCTTCTTATTGTGTTTTTCAGGATCTCAAGACCAGGGAGACAATTGGTGGGGGCTTTGAGTGGTCCGGCCTTTATTACCTAAACATCCATGGACCACCTATTACTGCTGCTACGACATCTGCTACCTCAACCTCTCTGCAGTGGCATCACCGGCTTGGACATTTACCTCTCTCCCAACTAAAGAAACTAATTCCTGACTGCAAGTCTATTGCACAACTCAATTGTGAGGCTTGTGAGTTAGGAAAACATCACCACACTATTTTCCCTACCTGTCTTAACCCTCGTAGCTCTTCTCCTTTTCATTTAGTTCATTCAGATATTTGGGATCCTTGTCATGTCCCCAACAGACTTGGTTCTTGTTATTTTGTTACTTTTGATGACTATTCCAGGGTGACTAGGCTCTATTTGCTTAAAGATAGGTCTAACTTTCTTTCCATATTTTAAGGTTTTTGTAAGGAAATTAAGGTTCAATTTAATACAGATATTCGTGTCTTTCGGTCTGATAATGCTTTGGAATACACTCAAACTGCAATTTCTAATTTCTGTTATGACAATGGCATGATACATCATACTAGTTGCTCTTATACCCTTCAACAAAATGGGGTGGCTGAATAAAAGAATAGACACTTATTGGAAGTTGCTCGTTAGCTTATGTTTCACATAAATGTTCCAAAATATTTTTGGTGTGATGCCCTCCTCACTGCTTATTTTCTTATTAACCGTATGCCCTCCTCTATCCTTTATGACCACATTCCCTTCTCTCTAATTTATCCTTCTGCACCTCTCTTTCCCATTATCCCACGTGTTTTTGGGTGTGTATGCTTTGCCCATGTCCTCCATTCTCAACGTGATAAATTGTCTCCGCAGTCTCTAAAATGTATTTTCCTTGGCTATTCTCGAACTCAGAAGGGCTACAGGTGTTATGACGCGGTTACCCATCATCACTTTGTTAATGCTGATGTTACCTTTTTTGAGGACACTGCTTACTACCCTTTCCCTACCACATCTATTTCCCCACCCCCTCCTGCCTCCCCTGTCCCTTTACCCCTTGTTAGTCCTTATACCGACCACCCTACCCCATCCCCTGAGGACCCTCCTTCCCCTCCTCCCTTGAAGGTTTACCAACAGCGGCATAGACTTGGTCCCACTATGGATGCTGCTCTACCCACTGATCTACCTGCTCCTGGTGCTGAGGTCCCTCTTGACCTTCCTCTTGCCCTTCGCAAAGGTTAGCGTTCCTCTTGTCCTTCACAAAGGTATCCTATTGATCAGTTTGTTACTACCGCCCATTTCCCTTCCCCTTTCCACAATCTTGTCTTGTCCTTGTCTACTACCTTTGTTTCTAACTCCCATGACTAGGTCTTCTCTCATCCCGGGTGGAAGGCGACTATGGATGCTGAGATGGATGTATTGGTCTCTCGTTGTACTTGGACTCTTGTTGATCTCCCGCCAGAGAAAATTGTTGTGCGTTGCCGCTAGGTCTATACTATTGAACACAAGCCTGATGGCACAGTTGACCGGCTTAAGGCTCATTTGGTTGCTAAGGGCTTCACACTGACTTATGAAGTTGACTACTTTTGAGACTTTTTCTCCTGTTGCTCGTCTCAATTCTGTCCGTGTTATTATCTCCTTGGCTGTTAATCACGATTGGCCTTTATATCAGTTGGATGCTAAGAATGCTTTTCTTTATGGTGACCTCTCTGAGGAAGTTTATATCGAGCAACCTCTGGGGTATGTTGCTCAGGAGGGGATGTCTATTCAAGTGTGCAAGCTACATAAAGCTATTTATGGCCTTAAACAGTCCCCTCGTGCCTGGTTTGAGAAGTTCAACTCTATTATCACTTAGTGTGCTTTTTCTTCGTGCTACTCAGATCATTTTATATTTGTTTGACGGTGACATTTAAAAGTTATTATTATATCAGTCTACGTTAATGATATTATAATTACAAGAGATGATGTGCTAGGTATTGTTGAGGTTAAATTTTATTTAAATACACACTTTCAAATGAAGGAGTCGGGTCTGCTTTACTATTTTTTTGGGCATTGAAGTAGTTCGTTCCAGCAAGGGAATCAGTTTGTCTCAGAGAAAATATGTTATTGACCTTCTGACTGAAACTGGTCTTCTTGGCTCTAAACCGGCTGAAACTCCTATGAAACCTCATCAAAAGCTTGAGACTAGTGATAGACCTGATTTTTCTGATGTCCATCAGTACTGGTAGTTTGTCGGTAAACTTATTTACCTGACAGTTACTCAACCAGACTTGTCATTTGCTGTTGGGGTTATTAGTCAGTTCATGCAAGCCCCAAAGCAAAGTCACTGGGATGCAGCCTGTCGCATATTGAGGTATTTGAAGAAGTCTCTAGACAAAGGTCTTGTCTACCGATGTTATAACCACACTGATATCACTGGGTATTCTGATGCTGATTGGGCTAGGGCTGACGGTGATAGACACTCCACTATTGGCTATTATACATTTGTTAGGGGAAATCTGGTCACTTGGAGAAGCAAAAAGCAAACCATTGTGTCTAAGTCCAGTGCTGAGTCTGACTAAGTATAGGGCCCAACCTGCTGCTGAGCTTATGTGGATACGAAATCTTTTGTAAGAGTTAGATTTTCCTGTTAGTCACCCTATGACTATGTTTTGAAACAATCAAGCTGCTATATATATTGCTAGTAACCTAGTATTTCATGAGCATAGTAAACACATTGAGGTTGATTGTCACTTTCTTCGTGATGCTGTTCTGAAGAAGTTGTTGGTTACTCCCTTTGTTTCCTCTTCAAATCAGTTGGCAAATATTTTTACCAAACCCTTGTTTGGTCTAGGGTTCCGACAAAATTGTTCCAAGCTGGGCATGGATGATTTATATGCTCTAGCTTGAAGGGGGGTGTAAGCTGTTAGGTCTGGGCAATAGCTCATAGCATTAACGCTGTGAGTTGTGGACCCTACCTTCCTTGTTATTTCTTCTTTTATTTAGCTTAGATTTACTTTTATTTGACTTAGATTGGTTTCCATGTTTAGTTGGAGTTATTAGGAAACAAGATCAATAGTTATTGTATTTTCCATATATTGCTTTGATTATTGAACAGTATAAATAAAGTGGTATGAGGGAGGAAGGAGATATCGACTCCTCTCCATTCTTGGAGTTAGGGGTGAAACAGGGTCGGTTTGGGCCGGGTATCTGCAAACCCTACCCTACCCAAAAATTTTTCATGCTAACCCAAACCCTACCCTACCCTGTCAGGATAGTACAAAACCTCAACCCTTACCTTACCCTGACAGGGTATTACCAAACCCTACCCTACCCGGATTTACCCTGATCGGGCCAGGCCGGGCTGGGTTTACCCTGATTGACCCTAAATCAGGGTAGGATTTACCCTGGTTTACCCTGATTTACCTGAACTCAATATTTTAACCTATAAATGCCAAATATTCATAAGTACAAGACATGAATGATTATCAAAGAGAGCAATACAGTAACAAGATTAATGATAACTTAATAGAGATGATCAAAATAAAATAGTCCCAATAATTCCTCTTATAGTCTTTGGTGATAGGGTTACAGACAAGTAGCTGGCTTCTACTGTCATTGTCCATGAAGCAGACCAAACCACAGGAAGAAGCAATAAACCAGTTAGGTACCTCAATGCACGGGAGCTCCAAACTGTACCATTTCCGGAGGATGGGATCATATGCATACCCTATAGGTTCATCAGAGCTGGTAAACATGAAATACCAAGGTTTCTGGGACAATACATTTAACCTTCTGGAACTTACAATCTCATTCCATTATCTTTTACACACACAACCTGCTCTAAAGATGCTTGCAATAAGAAGATAGGCAAGGATTCGTTCCAATAAATCATCAGGGAGAAGAAAATCTAATGGAAATCACTGGGTTTACATTATCGCCTTCATTGCTGATCTCAGAGAACGACTCAAACTATGACGATCTGTAAATTTCCACCCAATGTCATCAAAGCAGTCAGTGATCCATGATGTTTCCTCCTCCATGATCAACAACAGTGGAGATACCCTGAACAGAAGAAAGAAAAACAAAAGGACAAAGATTCAGATTTAAGAGTGAGAAAGAGAGAGAGAGAGAGAGAGAGAGAGAGAGATACCTAAAATCAAACTGTCAACGAAGAGGAAGAAGAAGATTCGATGGGGCCAACAGTCCGAGACGCTGATATGGTGGCTCTTGGACGATGCTGTCGGCTACCGTAGGAGAAAGAGAGTGAGAGACGAATAGAGATTAGGAATTAGGGTTAGGGTTAGAATCTGATTTCTAAATGAATATATATATATATATATATATATATATATATATATATATATATATATATATATATTTATTGTTACGGTCGGAAATCGCCTGTCGGACTGCGATCCAAGCAACCTGCAATCACAGAGATGAAACAACGGAGTTGGGCGACTAAGCCCCGGGTACACTCCGATGCCTAAGTCAGATTCTCAATGTAAACAGTCAAGAAATAGCAGGAAGCTATCTCTAGTTTAGAGAAAGAGGGGAACGATGAGAGAGTTTGGGTGTACGAGAATGAATAGTGAGTTTGTGAGATTGAGAGATGAGATGATTTACCTTGGGGGATCATCCCCTACTTATAGAGATTGGGAAAAGGCATGGAGGCACCAAGACTCTGGGAAGTAGATCGCCAATAGGACTGCCATGTGTCGCTCTGAGGGACACCCAGGTCGTAGACTCCGAGCAGGAGTGGGAGACCGTAGCCAAGGAAGCTAAGTCGGTCAACAGGGAGGGTGACACGCGTCACCGCCCAGATGGTCGCATGGCCGTAATGATCGGCATCGTACTGTACTAGGAGAAAGACTCCTCTGCCGTGACATAGTTGCTTTAGGACTCTGACCTCCGACCAAGAAACGTAACCGAGTAGGTCTATACCTCCGACCGGTACCGTGTCCTAATAGGACTGTGACTCCGAACGGCATAAGCCGAGCGCACCACATCATTTGTGGTCGGCTCTGAGGATAAAGGTTGCCACGTGTAAGATTTTAAATGGACGATGTTTTTCCCACATAACAGATGCCCCTTGCACTGTCGGATTCAAGGAATTCGATAGTGCAAATATACCGAACAAAAGTGCCAAGATCCGCTCGGACACCTTGAAAGTATGATCAGCCGCAAACGTTGGTCGTACCAACATCCTCCGAGAATTCCTCACCACGATCGGAACTCCCGTTTGAGTGGGTGGCAGTTGTCACCAACCGCCCGCACGATCAGTCGGTGTACGGAACTCGAGGCGTCAGACTCGTGATCCGCCATTCCGCTCAACCGTAGATCTTCTAGCGATTCCAACCGCCACACCCATCCGACGGCCACAAAACAATCGGCGCGCCTCGGGACGAAGTGCAATAAATAGTCGTTACCACGTAAACGGACGGCTCCATCGAACGGTGGAGATTAAATCCGATCGTCTCGAGAAATGGTGCCATAATATCTTGTCATCATTACGGATGACGTCAGCCCCGCGTGGTCGGAACCTGAAAAGCCGGTTTTCAAACTCGACGCCTATAAATACATCTCAAACACTTTTATTCGATTATTTGGTTGAGCTGAGGTCGGAGTCTTCTTTGCGTGGTCGGAGTTTGCGCAAATCTTCAAGTAACTCGTGTGTCCTCTCTGCCTTTCTCCAAACAGTAAGTTTTCTCTCACTTGCTCTTTGTTCTTCTAGTCTTTTCCGTTTTCTTTCTTGTTTCATGCTTGCTAGCTCGTCTTCTTCCAATAGTATCAGACCTTTAGGAAGAGTGAAAGAGAGCGAAACCATGGCCCAGTATCGAACCTCATCTTCGGAGAGGTTGTCCGACTCTATGGAAGGGTTCTCCGTTGCCCCAGAGCCTCCTAGTAGGAAGAGGAGGGCTCGAGACTCCGTTAGCCGGGAGTTTGTATCGGAGACCACCGAGTCGGCGGACTCCGATGGAAGGGCCATTGACCGAAAATCTCCGGAAGTCGTCCCTTCGGCTTCCGATCCGGCATCTGAAGAGGAACTTGAGCAGAGTTCCTCTGACGCCGCCGAGCACAGTCGTCCAGCTGGCACTTATGCTCGACGGGCTCCTCGCCAGAGGAGTGACCGTCTTATCATTCCTCCTCTCGACAAACTCCCTGCATGGAGGGTGCCAAGCAAGGTCGTCTCCAAGACGGCTTTGTCCCAAATCCGCAGAGCCTACCAGTTGGAGGAGCCAATGACCGATGTCTCGGTCAGACTCCCATCCTCTGACGAGAGGGCCTGCAGCCTGAACGTTTCGGAGGTCTGCATGTACGAGCACGCCCTGAAATCCGGCCTTCGCTTCCCTCTTCACCCTCTTGTTGTCGACATCTTGAAGGTGTACCGCATCGCCCCCTCTCAGTTGACTCCGAACGGATGGCGGTGTATTTATGTCTTCATCATGTTCATCCTCCGACTGGGAGAAACTCCGACCGTGAACCTGTTTCGATCTCTCTTCCAGTTCTTTAGCCTGACCGAGACCCGTTCCATGAGCGGGTGGTATTACTTCAGTCAGAGGAGCGCGAAAAAGCTCCCGCTGATATCTCAAAAGCCCTCTTCCATCCACGGGTGGAAAGAGAAATTCTTCTTCGTGGGTCCTCCGGCGGGTGGCCCTGCTCTGCCCTTGTCCAACGTGTGGCTGGTGGTCGATACGACAGGGTTCAACAAGGTCCCTTTCCTGACCACAGAGGAGAGACGGGCCCAACGCAAGGTGTTGGAGGGCCAGACAGTCCGGAATGCCGACCTGGCGGATCCCGTGAAGTTGGCCAAGCATGGCCTATTAGGTGAGTTCTGATTCTAACCGTTAAACTCTGATCGTCCATTTTATTATTGTTACTGATTGTTTGCTCGTTTATTTTGCCGCAGTGAACTTCTCCAATGACCAACTGGTCGCTCGGATCCTGCGCAAGCGGGCTGTCGATGCCGGTAGGGCGACTGATCGGAGAGACGATCAAACAGGCGCGGTTGCCCCGAAGGCACGCGTGACAGTAGAGGACCCTAAGGGCAAGAGGCCCATGGGCGAGGGTCCCCCAAGAAGAAATTTCGGTCGGCCCAAGAGTTGTCGGCCGACATATACAAGTCCAGGCCGACCGTGCGGGTTGGTCGGCCTGACGAAGACAAAAAGGGGGCTGCGACGAAGGAGGTCCAGCCCCTCCGGGCAGTGAAGGTGGTTGATCTGACCGTGACCACCGATCCCAAGGTGCAAGGGGGGGCTGTTCCCCCAAGGAAGGGCGACTCCGAGAAGAAGGCGGAGGCGGCGATGTTCGTTCCACAGCTTGGGCTGAAGGACACTGACTCGGTGTTCAAAAGCGCAAGGGTGGCGAAGATCATGCTGACGGAGAACCACCTCCCGGAGGACGTCGTGCTCACCTCCTCCTTGGAGATGTCCGATCTGCTGAAGAGGACCTTCCTTGCCATCACTCAGGTATGATGGTTAACATTTTTTCTTCCGATCACACTTTATTTTTTTTTGTTTTGCTTGACTGTTAACTAACTGTTCCATCCTTCTGGTATGCAGGGTAGCAACCTCGTAGCCGAGCTTAGCCAGAAAGCCGCGGGCTTGGCGGTCAACATGGATGAGAAGGCGGGGTTGGAGTCTTCTCTGAGGGAGGCTCTGAAGGCCGCCGAGGACAAGTTGAAGGACAAGACCTCCGAGGCCGAAGGCCTCGTTTTAGAGAAGACCAACCTTCGGACTTCACTGGACAAGGCTGAGGATGCCCTTACGGAGGAGCACAAGAGGGTCCATCAGGCCGAGGAGAAGCTGCGAGCAGCCGAGGACGCCAAGCGGAAGGCCGAAGACGACGCCAAGCTGGCTAAGGAGGTGCTGGCTAAAGCGAAGGAACTCTAAGCGGAGATCCGAGTCCAGGCCGTGGCTGACTACCGGTCGTTGTCCCAATACGCCGGCGACTTGGAGGAAGATGCCAACGGGTTCTTCCAGAAGGGAGCTGCTTACCTGAAGGAGCAACTTACTGAGAAGGGCGTGGTCTTCGACTGCTCGGAGTTCCCTATCCTTGCTGAGGAGGAAGTGATGGAGCCGACCGTGCGTGAGGAGGTTGAGGACGTGCAGGAGGATGACTTGCCTCCTTACGAAGTCCCCCAGACGCCGATCGTTGAGCTTCCGGACGTGCAACTGCCGAGCAACGTCCCCACCAATCTCGGAGCCTAGGACGGGCCTGCTTGAGTTGTCCTCTGCTCGCATTGGCTGCCTTGTAAATTTTTCTTTTTTGGTTTGTAAATGTAACACCCCTCCGTGGGCTTTGTACTGTTGCCCCTTGTGGGCCTTTATGAATAAAATTCAATTTCTCTCATTCTCTGTGTCGCATTCCATTCCTTTTGTGTTGTTCCGTCTTCAGTGTTGAGTGTTTGGTATTGCTCCTACCCCAGAAGTGTTGTCGGCTTGTCGGATGGGCAGGCTGAGAACACTTAAGTCGTCCGTGAAATGGCTAAGGCATTGAAAACTTTGGACGTTCCTCTGAGTAGCCGAGCGCGGGTAGTGTAGATGTACCGCGCTCCTATCAGTCGTTCTCGAAACTATGCTCGGGCATCCGCATGCTACTCATACCAGCCTGTGGGTATGAGTAGGCGGTGTAATGTGTGATCTGCGTGCTACCCTTACCTGCTTGTGGGTAGGGGTAGGCAGAATGGATGAGCATCCACATGCTGCTCGGACCTGCTTGTGGGTACGAGCAGACAATGTCAAGTATGATCTGCGTGCTACCCTTACCTGCTTGTGGGTAGGGGTAGGCAGAATGGATGAGCATCCGCATGCTACTCATACCTACTTGGGGTATGGGTAGGCAGAGTCACCAAGGGCCGTCGTGCTGCTCGGGCCTGCTTGAGGGTGCGAGTAGGTCGGCTGAGCCGGAAGGGACGGCTATGCGGAGAACTTTGTAAAACATTTGCTGCAAGTTGTGGACTGAATGAATGTACTTCTTTGTATTCAAAATGAACTAAGCGGTTGCCCCCAGGGGGTCAGCATACAACTGAGACTACTTTTAGAAAGAATTGAAAACGTCTACGTTGGCCAAGACAGGATGACCGACTAAACAAACAAACTAAGTCACTGATAATACTTCCTAAGGTTCGTCGCATGCCAAGTCCTCGGAATTTCTTCGCCGCCGAGGGTCGCTAGCTTGTACGACCTTGGTCGGCCTGTTCTGAGGACGCGGTAAGGTCCTTCCCAATTTCGAGCCATTTTCCCTCGGTTGGTTGGCTCGAAAACTGCTGTTCTTTGGAGGACGAGGTCTCCGACCTTGAACTGTTTTGGTCAGACTGTCTTATCGTAGTGCCGCGCAGTTGTCTGCTGGTATGCTGCCATCCTGAATGCTGCCAACTCCCGTACATCCTCCAGATTGTCTAAGTTTGTCCAGAGATCTTCAGAATTGGTATCCTCATTGAAGTTCAGCATCTGGAAGGTAGGATGAAATACTTCGACGGGGACGACTGCCTCCGTGCCGAAGGCAAGCATGAAGGGTGTTTCGCCCGTGGGTGTCCAGCTTGTCGTCCTGTATGATCAGACGATGCTCAGTAACATGTCTACCCATTTCTCCTTCTCGTCCTCCACCATCTTTTTCAGACCAGACAATGTGGTTTTATTTGTCGCCTCAGTCTGTCCGCTTATTTGTGGGTGGCCGACTGACCCAAATCTATGGTCAATTCGAAACTCCGCGCAGAAGTCTGCGAATGACGCACTGGTGAATTGAGTGTCATTGTCTGTCACGAGGACTCTGGGCACACCGAATCTGTACACAACGGAGTGTCTGAAGAACTGTTCCACTTTGGATGCATCAATTTTGGCCACGGCCTCAATTTCAATCCATTTAGTGAAGTAGTCAATGGCTACAATGACATACTTCCGTTGATATATCGCCTTGGGGAAGGGCCCCATGATGTCCATGCCCCAGATGGCAAAGGAGATAGGACTTGTGATCGGCTACAACGGTGCGGTCGGAGCGTGCGAGACCGGTGCGTAGAACTGGCACTTGTCACACTTGCGCACTAGCTCAATGCAGTCATCGTGCATTCTCAGCCAATGATAGCCCTGTCGAAGGATCTTCTGGAATAGTGATCGGCCTCCTTGGTGTCGTCCGCAGATACCTTCATGGACTTCTTTCATGACTTGCTCAGCTTCATCTATTCGGAGGCACTGAAGCAGTGGCATGGTGTAAGATCTCCTGTACAGCACATCATTGTAAATGGTATACTGCCTTGACTTGGCTTGGATGCGCCGAGCGTCTTTCCTGTCATCTGGAAGTGCGCCTATTTGGAGATAATGGTAGAAGTCGTCGTACCAGCTGGATACGACTCCGATGGGGCACCTTCTTCGGCAGAGTTGCTGGCATGCTCCAAGAATTCCACGTACACGGCAGAATTCATCACAGAGATGTCTTCCAGGGACAACCTAGACAGCTTGTCTGCTTCGGTGTTCTCATCTCGGCTCACGTACTGCAGTTCAACACTTTGGAAGGCCGTGATGGCCGAGTTTACCTTGTCTAGGTATTTCTGCATCCCTGGCTGTCTGGCCTCATAGTCCCCTTGTACTTGTTGGACGACCAATTGCGAGTCCCCCTGGACTATGAGTCGTCGGACGACCAAACTTTTCGCCAGTCTGAGGCCGGCCAGTAAGGCCTCGTACTCGGCTTCGTTGTTAGTGGCACGGAATCCGAACCTCACTGCTGATCAGATTTTGAATCTTTCCGGGCTTATCAATATAACACCCGCGCCTGCTCGGCCGTCCATGGACGATCCGTCTACTTGCAGTGTCCACGGGGCTTCGGTTAGCTCCGGAGCCTTTTCCGCTCTGGGCTCAACAAATTCTTCCTCTGGTAGGGTGCTCTCGATAATGAAGTCTGCCAATGCCTGCGCTTTAATGGCGGTTCTGGGGACGTATTTAATCTCGAACTCGCCGAGCTCCACTAACCAGTTTATGAGCCGACCGGATATGTCGGGCTTTGATAACACCTTCAAAGGTGTGTTTGAAGGTGTGTTGGCGAGCACAGAGATGGGGTATGCCTGGAAGTATGGTCTAAGTTTCCGCACTGTTGTAACCAATGCCAGTGCCAGCTTTTCGATTGGCTTGTATCTGGTTTCGGCGTCCAACAACACTTTGCTAACGTAGTATATTGGCCGTTGTACCCTATCTTCTTCTTTCAGCAGCACTATACTAACTGCTTGGTTGGAGACGCCCAGTTAAAGTTGTAACTCGTCCCCGGGACCGGGTTTCACTAGAAGTGGCAGTGAAGATAAATAAGCTTTGAGGTCCTCGAAGGCTTTTTGGCATTCTTCGGTCCATTCGAACCTCCCAGCTCCTTTTAGTGTCTTGAAGAACGGAAGGCATCGTTCGGCCGATTTTGACATGAATAGGCCGAGGGCGACTATGCGGCCGTTCAGCTCTTGCACCTGTCTGGGTCTGGTCGGAGCGGCCATGTTTAGGATGGTCGTGATCTTCGAGGGGTTAGCTTCAATTCCCCTCTATGAGACCATAAAACCCAAGAACTTTCCAGACGCAACTCTGAAGGCACACTTCGTTGGATTCAACTTCATGTCGTGTCTACGGAGGACCTGGAATGCTTCGTTGAGGTCGGCTAGATGATGATCGGCTTGGTTGCTCTTCACTAGGAAGTCGTCGACGTATACCTCCATGTTTCGACCGATCTGACTCTTGAAGATCTTGTTCACCAACCTCAGGTAGGTGGCTCCTGCATTCTTTAGGCCAAATGGCATGACCGTATAGCAGAAGAGCCCTGATTAGTGACGAAGGAGGTGCACTCTTCGTCTGCTCTTCTCATCTTGATCTGGTTGTATCCCGAGTACGCATCGAGGAAACTGAGATGCTCGTGTCCAGCTATAGCATCTATCAACTGGTCGATGCGCGGTAGTGGATAGCTATCTTTTGGATATGCCTTATTGAGGTCCATGAAATCAATGCAAATTCTCCACTTCCCACTAGCCTTGGGCACCATGACCACGTTCGCCAGCCAGTCTGGATAATCTACCTCCTTTATGAAGCCGACCGCTAGCAGTTTCTGGACCTCCTCGTCTATTACCGACTGTCGGGCGGGCGCGAAGCATCATTTCTTTTGTCTAACTGGTCGGTATTGGGGGTCAACTGTGAGGTGATGTTCGATCACTTCCCTGGGGATTCCCGGCATCTCAGGGGCCGACCATGCAAATACGTCTAGGTTCTGCCTCAGGAATCCTATCAGCTCTTCTCTCCGATTCCCAAGTAGTAGGGAGCCGAGCTGGAATGTCTTTTCTGGCTGATCGTCTGTCACCGGTATTTGCAGCAACTCCTCGGCGGGCTTTCCCCTACTCGGTGGGTCAATATCTCATACATTCACGATGTTCACTTGTGCTGCTTTCAGGGCTCTCTGACTATTTTTCAGCTCGGTGGCATACCATCTTCTCAATGTCACCTGGTTTGTTCGACATTCTCCGACCCCGTTTTCTGTCAGGAATTTCATCACCAGGTAGTAGGTGGACATGCATGTCTTGAGCTTGTTCAATGATGGTCGACCGAGGATCACATTATGTAACGATGGCCGATCTACCACCATAAATTCAACCATCACCTTCTGTTGCCTAGGTTTTTGGCCGAGTATCACTGGCAACTGGATGCCTCCTTTCACCATGACCGGGTCCTCGGAAAAGCTGATGAGATCAAATGTGACCAGCTGGAGCTGGTCATCTCCTAGCTGCATCCTTTGATACGCATGGTAGAATATGATATCTACCGAGCTCCCTGTATCTACCAAGCACTTGGCGACATCACAGTGTCCGATCCCGACCGTGAAGACAATGGCATCTTCGTAGGGGATCGCCACGTTGACGAGGTCTTCGTCACTGAAGGTGATGATTTCTCCGGTCCGAGCTTTTTTGGACGGCCACTCCGTTTTCGCCACCAAACGTGAGTAAGCTTTGGCCGACCTTCCCGATGTGTTCCCGGCTGCCGGTCCTCCTATGATTATGAGGACTGTCTTTCCCTCGGCCTAGGCCCCTTCGTAATGGCACAGACGCCACTATCCCCAGGAATGCGCAGGCCCATAGATGTCCGTGGTCGGTATTCGGGTTGAGGACTGCCAACGAACCGCCGATCGGATCTTCTTCTTCTTTTTGACGCCGGGTGGGATTTTCTCCTCCTACTTCTGCCTCTGTATTCTAGTTCAGACCAGGGCGGAAGGGACCCGAACTGGATATGTTGTCTGCCTCTTAACCGTTCCTTCACCGGTATTCTAGCTGGCTCTATTCCAGATGATCTTCTGATTGTACCAAGCTAAATGGCACCGACCCACTGTCTAGGGGCCGCAGGACCTCCTTCGGGATCTCGGTCGTTTCTCCGATCAACGTTTTGGTCCTCGCCCGCATCCGCTCGACAATTGTTTGGCTGCTGGTTCCTTGAAGGTGGAGGCGGTAGCCATCGGTCTCTCTGAGCCGACGCCGGTCCCCTGCCAGCGTCTCGGACAAAGTTGCGGTAGTAACCCCACCGGATGAGATCCTCAATTTCTCCCTTGAGGTACTTGCACTCATTTGTATCATGACCGTGGTCGCGATGGAAGCGATAGTATCTGGATCGGTCTTTATTCCTTTCTTCACCTAGAGGCTTCGGTAGGGGTCGGAGGTTCCGATCATTTCTGATTACCTCCAGGATCTCCGTCATCGAAGAGGTGAGCGGAGTGTAGTAATCGAAGGTCTTGTACGGGTGTCGGTTCACTTGTTCTTTGTCGGACCTTTGCTTCTGAGGGTCACTGGAGTTCAGCGCCGATCTACCAACTCGGACCTCTTTTTGTCAGCAGGCTTTTGGTCGGTCTTCAAAGTGTTAACCGCATTACTTTTCTGTGCCTTGGTCGTTTCGTCTGCTGCTGCATACTTCTCGCATCTGGCCAGCAGATCGTCCAAGTTCTTCGGAGGCTTTTTGCAAGGGACCAACAAAGCTGTCCGTCTGTGACTCCGGCCTGCAGGCTGGACATGTGTACCGCAGACTCGACGTCCTTGATCTCTAGCACTTCTGCATTGAAGCACTTAATGAATTCCCGCAGGGATTCATCTTTCTACTGCTTAACCGTCGACAAATGGTAAGATGTCTTCTTGCGCACTCGGCTAGCCTAAAAGTGCGTCAAGAACTTGTTCGACAGTTGTTCGAACGAAGTTATACTCCTCGGAGGTAGGTTGTTAAACCACGTGCGAGCGGCACCTCTGAGCGTCGAAGGAAACGCTCTACAGATAAGGCTGTCACTGAGAGGGTTATAAAAAGTCGTAGAGACGAACGCATCCAGATGTTGTTCGGGATCGGTGCTCCCGTTGTAAGAGTCCAGTACAGGCATCTTGAAATTGTCAGGAGGGGGGGCCCTCATGATCTCTTCAGAAAGTGCAGTAACTGAAGTGTAGGCCGTTCTCGGAGGAGCGACACGGCTCTGCTCTACCTGCTGGAGTCGTGTAGTTAATTCCAACAACCTCCGCTCGACCTCTGACTGGGGAGTGGTCGGAGGTGGTGCTGCTATCGTCGTCAGTGTTTCCACATTGACCCTCTACTGGCGGAGAGCGTCGAGGAAGGACCTCGCGTCTCTCTCGAGCGGAGGGGGCACCGCCGGTGCTCCCTGTGCCTGATGGTGGTCGGTTGGATGATGCCGAACTTGCGACCCAGCTACGCTCCGTGCTGGCTGGTGAGAACCTCTGCTCCGATCACGAGGTCCCAAGGGAGGATTGCTCGGTGTGGTTCTCGCTGACACCGTCTGCGGCCCGGGGGTGATGGGCCCCCGATTGGGCCGCCACGTGCGCTTGGCGGGTGCGGCGGAGGGTTTGCTCTTGCTCCTCCGGGGATCGAATTGCTTGCTCGAGCACCTCTCAAGGCCCGAGCCAACTGGTCGATCTGTTGCCTCAGTTCTTCAAATTGCTGACGAGTAACGTATTGAGGCGGTGGTTGCAGCACTGTCGCCGTTGGTGTCAGCGCAGGTGTCGGGGTATTGTTTCGTCCCCGGCATACTTCCGCTTCCGTCGACCTGAACTTGCACGGAAGGTTCAGATGGCTGGTGTGAAGCCTGGGCACGAGTTCTCCAGTGTGCCATTGAAAATAGTTCGAAGTTAAAGTTCTTGTGCACCGTTCGTCAAACTCTATCAAAGTGGCCCCACGGTGGGCGCCAAACTATTACGGTCCGAAATCGCCTGTCGGACTGCGATCCAAGCAACCTGCAATCACAAAGATGAGACAACGGAGTTGGGCGACTAAGTCCCGAGTACACTCCGATGCCTAAGTCAGATTCCCAATGTAAACAGTCAAGAAATAGCAGGAAACTATCTCCAGTTTAGAGAAAGAGGGGAACGATGAGAGAGTTTGGGTGTACGAGAATGAATAGTGAGGTTGTGAGATTGAGAGATGAGATGATTTACCTTGGGGGGTCGTCCCCTACTTATAGAGATTGGGAAAAGGCATGGAGGCACCAGGACTCTGGGAAGTAGATCGCTAAAAGGACTGCCAAGTGTCGCTCTGAGGGACACCTAGGTCGTAGACTCCGAGTAGGAGTGGGAGACCGTAGCTAAGGAAGCTAAGTCGGTCAACAAGAAGGGTGACACGCGTCACCGCCCAGATGGTCGCATGGCCGTAATGATCGGCATCGTACCGTACTAGCAGAAGGACTCCTCTGCCGTGACATAGTTGCTTTAGGACTCTGACCTCCGACCAAGAAACGTAACCGAGTAGGTCTATACCTCCGACCGGTACCGTGTCCTAACAGGACTGTGACTCCGAACGGCATAAGCCGAGCGCACCACATCATTTGTGGTCGGCTCCGAGGATAAAGGTTGCTACGTGTAAGATTTTAAATGGACGATGTTTTTCCCACATAACATATCTATATATAGAAGTCAGGGTCGGGTCGGGCCGGGCTCTACCCGAGGCCTCAACCCTAACCCGCCCTTACCCTGACAGGGTAAAAATTGCCCTGTACCCTGATTGGGCCCTATCAGGGTACGGGCCGGGTTAAACCCTGACCGGGTTCAGGGCAGTTTTGGGCGGGCTCGGGCCATCAGGGCAAAACTTTCACCCCTACTTGGGGTCTCTTATTCTCATTCTCTTCTTCTTTTAATTTCTCCTTCTCTTCTACAGTTCTCATTCTAGTCAGGTTTTTGGTTTCAAGATTGTTACACCTATTATTATTATCAATCATAGAAAAGGGAAGGTTAAACTTTCAAGTTCTATTTTATATTTAACACAGTCAACAGAAACGGGAACGGCTATAATTGTCTGAAACGTTAGGGAAGTGCCTGAATTTAAGACTTAGTTCAGAGGAGGTGCGAGTAATTTTCCGTAATAAAAAGAACTAAAGAATGGTATTTATCAGAAAAAGACATCTTGTACCAACAAATTAGGTGGTTAATTTGTACATGTATGGCTAAGCTACCTGGTTTGAGATTTTAATTCAAGAATACTAATTAAACAAATTAATGCCAATTAATTAGTCCTCTGGTATCTATTGAATTGAATATCTAAAGTTCAATCATTCCCTATTTTTATGTAAAGCATAGAAAATTTCTCAAAACCAATGTAACAAGATTCACATTTATTTTCCCAGAAAAAAAATAGCCAATTTGGATATCAACACCATAGTAACTGAATTAGCAAAAAGGAATAAGTTGATTGGCCTTCGTTCATATCTTATTGTCTTGTGGAAAATTGTATATGCAATTTATTTGGGGAGAAAATACAGAAGTAAAAAAGCACAATAGTTCCATATAACAGGTAAATGTAACATCAGATTTAAATTATGTTTTCCCAACCTGCAGCTAAATAAGTAGCTACAAACAGCAGGAGTTTCATGAGTAATAAAACATCAATCAACTCATGATATGAAATTGTTTGCACAAGTACATACACCAACAGCCATAAAAAAAGTACAAGAATGCATTATGGGCTATAAAAACATAATTAAACTTGCAGTACGCACAATAGTAACAAAGCAAAAATTTATCTAGACAACTAAAGCAGAACATGAAACCCAAATATTGGATCTAACTCATTAACAATTCAGAATAAAGTTAACACCTTAACAACAGAGACTCAAGAGTAAAGGAACCTATGGAGTGAGATGCCTTTTTAACCATTTTCTTCATCCGACAGTAGAATAATATTCAAAGAGAAGGTAACTGACCTCTGTAGAAATCCCCGGCCATGGCTACCAACAACAAGAAGATCAATGTTTAATTTTTCAACAGCTTCACATATGACCTCTTTAGGATTGCCTTTCTGTGCCATTGTCTCAGCAGTTACCTGAAGAAGAGAAACCATTTATATCACATAGCATACTTGAAGACTTGAATTGCTGAAGGGTATAACATATTGTGCTTGCTTACACTACACTACAGGATTATCAAGCACGCGATAGCTTATCTGGCATATACCACTACAGGATTAAGAAGCGATTAGGCCATTATCACTCTCCTAGAATTTTATGATTGGAAAGTAAACTCTTCATGTACCATAGATGAATAAATAATCCTGTAAGATGGCTCCATTTGAATTGGAAATCCAAAAAAAAATTTCATAATTTCTAGGAATATAAATGGATAAGGTTACTTTTAAAATCATCTCGTCTTAGGATTTTCAGAAATGAACTGATTTCAGATTTCATTATCAGATTAGCCATAAGCTCCATCTTAAATTATACAGTTAACGCTTTCAAGTACCCCGAAATTATGAGATTTGAGGATTGCAATTTCAAATAACTTCATTTTTGAGACCAAATCCACGCCTATCTTCAACAAATTAAAATGAAATAGAGAATGAACCCGTTTGGTGTGAACAACCAGCAATAATTTCAGTTGAGCAAAGTGGGCTCACCCCATGAGCATTGCAAATTTCCTTAGCTTTTTTCAAGAGAGCTGCTGCAAACTCATCTTGATGCTTTTCAATCGACATAACCAACTCCGGAGCTATCAAAACCAATCAAAAAATGAATAATTAAAGCAGAGATCATAAAATCTGCTATTCTAATAAAAGCTCATATACAATCCATAACCCAAACAGTCCAAAACTCATTTAAGAAAGAACCTAATCCGCAGAATGTTAGAAAAACAAGAATCAGAAGTAAACAAAGTGGTTGGGAACTTGGGAGAGAAGAGAAAGAAGAAACATACGAGCAGCACCGTATGCAGCGGCGGGGATGTAATTGATTTCGCTATTGGGCTCTACAGTAAAGATGACGATTTGGGAGGTAGAGATGGAGTCGCGAAACTTGGTGAGCACCCACTCCAGGGCGTAGTGGCTAAACTCGCTCTCGTCAATGGCCACCATCACTTTCTTCTTGTTTCCATCCGCCTCTGCCATTCTCTCTTCCTCTTCTCTTCTCTACGGCTCTCAAAGATATCCAAGTTTCAACTCTCTCTCTCTCTCTCTCTAATCTGCTAATAAGGAAGAGTAATGGAGTTTCTTCCTACCCGAATACAGGGGACGATTCTGTGCCAACTTGTCAAAGTCATAACATAAATTCAATCATACGAGCTCAATTATGGTTGGAGGTGGGCTCGTGGTTTCGAGTTTGGACTGTTCGGTAGCACACAGATTCAGGATTTTAGATAGACGGCTGTCAATCTGACATTCTGTCCATAGTTTCACTTAAACCAAACCACCCATTGGACGTAGAAGCATTGGGATTTATTATTATTATTTGGAAAAATTAAACAGCACCCCTCTATTCTTATGAAACCCCTCTATTCTTGTGAAAGTACATAGAATTATTTTGTCTTTACAAAATTTATATAGAATACCTCTCTAACAGTGATATTAGATACTCTTATTCATATCATTACTTTCAACTTAACGGCAGAGGATCAACTTTTTTAAGACAAAAATACCTTTACTAAGTGTAAAATGATCTTAAAGGATTTATTGTTTAGTCCTCCCAACAAAACCCTAGTTCTTTCTTCTCTTCTCTATTACTGTTTTCTTCTCCACTCATCGATTTCTTGTCAAGGTTTAACTTCTCCACCAGTTGACTTCTCAACAATTTCTTCCAAAGGGTCTTCTTCTCCATAGGTATTTCTTCTCAGCGAGTTCGAGTTCGAGTTCTTCTCTAAGGTTTTCTTCTTCACAGCTTAACTCCGACAGAATCTCTCAAGCAGTCAAGGGTTTTGCAGAGTTTCAATTTCATTTTTGTTTTTTCTTCTTCTATCCGATTCTCATTCTCAAGAGAGACCTAAATTGATCTAGAATTTATATGAAATTAATTATAGATAAACTTCATGTCTCCATCTTCATAGGCTGGGTCAATAGCCCCTTAAGGAGTCTTCCATTTAAAAAACAAGTTGCAATCACCAAGTTCAACGGTGAAGAAGGAAAGATTGAAATTAATATTCTCTTATCACTCATCAAGGCATATATGATATGATGGGTTGCTACTGTCATCGTCTCCCATTCAGTCCTCATAGAAATAAACCCCATTTAGTGTTATGGGATTAAAAAGAAAATTTTTTCTTCCTCTGTTTTAAACTTGAAGTTGTTTTCATCTTTCTCCTCAAAACCCCATTCATCTTTAATTTAGAGTTTTGAACTCTTTCTTCTGGACCCATTTGGACGGAGGTAGAGACATTTGAGAGTTTTGAGGATAAACCGTAATCAATTCTTCGTATGAGTTAGGTTTGTGAGGTGTAAACTGATGTCCATGTTTATTGAAAAGTTTTTTAATTCTCTTCCTCACCAAAGTCTTCGTGGTTAATGTTCCATTTCCATCAATATTATGTCAGTTGCCGCATTAGGTATGATTGTTGATGCAATCTGAACTGGGTTACGCCTCGTACGGAATTTCATTCCTTTTCTCAAAAAGAAAGGAAGAATACCAGAAGGGAGATGATCAATCCAGCATCAATGTCCCTTGATAAAGAATGAGTTGAGGCGTAGAAACCTATCCCAACCAATAGACTCCCCAATATCAACCCCTTCAAACCCCGAAGTTCTTACTGAAGTGAAAAAGAAAATATATCATTATTTCCCACCAAAACATAATACTCTATCCTAAAGAGTTTCTAATTTCTCTCTATAGTAAGGGTATTTTTGTCTTAAAAAAATTGAATTTCTACTGTTAAGTTGAAAGTAACAGTGTGGGTGAGAGTGTATGATATCATTATTAGAGGGGTATTCTATATAACTTTTGTAAAGATAGGGTAATTTTGTGTAGTTTCACAATAGTAGAGGGGGTGTCTGTGTAATTTTCTCTTATTATTTTTAGAATAAATTATTCAAACCTGCCTGTAGTTAGGTTTAATTTCACGGATCCTTTAATTTAGTTTCAATAAGCAAACAGTATGAGTGTAATTGACTCATTTACTTTTGGTATTCTCATATAAAAAAATATAGGAAAATTATTTGTACCTCTCTTGATCTATGAACTATTTCCATTCATCACCTAGTAGTTTTTGAAAATTATTCGTACTACCTTTAATTTAAAAAGCGTGTTACATACAGTTCAATCCGTTAATTGATTTTCATTAGTTCCTGGTGTACCTCATCCTCAAAAGTTTACGGACAAAACTACCATTAATGGGATATTGAAGTCTCGTTTTTGCCTTTAATGGAAAATGAAGTTCATTTTGACCCTCACCATTTCCCCTTATTTGAAAACCCATCCCTAGTTTTTGTTTCAGAAAGAAGAGTTGCAGGTGGAGAAGAAGAGTTGCAAGCGGAGAAGAAATCTACAACATCCTCCAACCTGCCGATAGCTAATCCAATGACGACGATGACCTACTGGTCGAGTTGCAAGTCCATTCTCTGACGACGATGAGCTTCGGCTTCGAGTTGCAAAGTGTGTGTGCCTCTCAGGTTGGCATCAGCATTTTTTTTCCTCTTTGTTTCCTCCGGAAGGAGAACAAGAAACTGAAACTATTTCCATTACCCAAGCAAGTGGCAAGTTTTCTCTTCCCAGGGCTTCTAGCCTTTCATCTTCCTTTTCCTCTCCGGTTCCCCCTTCTCCCCTCCTCTTCCCCAACCTTGCCCTCTACCTCTCCATTTCTCTCTCTTCTTGCAGCCACCCCTCCCATCGCATTCTCTCGTAGGATCCTTCCTGCAACATCTTCGCTTCAGCAACGCTTTCTTCATCTCATTCTATTTTAATCGGAACCAACCCCATCGATCATATGCCTGAAATTAATCCCGAGGCCCTACTGAGTAGCAACATACGAATGCTCAACCCATGAGAAGCTGATTTCAACCGTAACCATATATCCCAAGGAACGTTTCCGTTGTTTATGGAGCCAGAATTGTTTGAAGAAACTTCTAAACCATTTGACTCTAAGTTTTCGTTGTCATTTAATCACTGTATAGCTTTGTCGGGAGACCCATCTGATTGGTTCAGTTTCTTTTTCTCTTGCATCTTACCTTTCCACCTTTACATGAACTATTCCCAAAACCCAAAAACAATACAAAAAGAAATAACTAAAGAAGGTCGTCTATAGCAGTAGCAGTAGCAATAGCAGTGAAACTAAAGATATGAGCGATGGAGGTAACCACAAAACATGTTCTGTTACCCTTATTCCATGCCTTTCCCTTACTACCTGAAGAAACAGAATGACGATGATGGAGATGAATCCGGTAACAATGAAGGGATATCAAAATTAGTCCGAGCATTGGACCATTTAAGTCTCTAAACCGCCGCATCATAAGCCATCGCTGCCTCTTTCAGCTGTATCGAATGTGCCAAGCCAGTGCCAACACCGCCCGATACGATCACCAGTCTCAGCCAACCGCTAACCCCAAGATCTCTTTCTGACCCCTCTGGAGCCCATTTTGTACCAAAATAACTCAATCGGAGAAATCAAGCAGAATAACAAGAACGAAATAACTCAATAGGAAATTTTTTTTTTTTGAAAGGCCCATCTATGCTAACTCTATTGGAGAGATCCTTCTCTTGTAATGGTCAACGAGAACTGGGTATTTGCTTTTCATTTAAATTGGTTTTGTTGTGAGATTTTGAAATAAAATGATGGGGAAGGGAGATTTGATTTCCATTGAAGGTTAAAGTAGTCATTTTAATCTTTTTTAAGCCTGAACCCAAGGGTAAAACTATCTTTAAATTTTTTGAGTTACCATGGTCAGTTATATGGAATGGCTGTAATTGTGATAAACTACTCAGTGGTAGGTGGAAATAGTCCATAGTCTAGTAGAGGTACAAGTACTTTTCCCAAAATTATATTAAATTGCCAACTGAACTTCAGATCCCTTCGTCGACACCGCCATCATCAACGTCGTCAATCTTATCCTCTCACCTTCCTTTATCACCGTTGACGACTCTATAAATGTCGGCACCTGCGAAATCCCCAACAACGATCCGATCATTATCGATGTTGCATCCAACATAAACGCGAAGTACTAATTAACCCCTTCTCTGGTCTCTAATCTTAAGTTCTTACTAGCATAAAGGGTGGCGAAGAACATTCCTCTAACAAACCCAATGAATCCACGGAAGCTCCTTTTGGATCAGAGTCTTCGAAGTCGTATTCCTCTATGTTTTGCCTCTTTTCTTTTTTACTTCTTTCTTATCATTCAGGTTCTTCTAAATGTTCCTCTATCGTTGTTACATCATGCCCCTATCTTTCATCCGTAGCTCTTTAATCTTCGCGTGACTTTCTTCTTGATTTTGACTATTTTATGACGCACTTGAATGTATATTCCCCAAATCTTCTCAGTTCTCACTCAATTTATTCAGCCGAACTGATTTAAAATTTCTACGAAATAGGGAGAGGCTTCAGGGTTCCAATATGGTCGATCCACTACTCAGTCGTTCTACCTTCTCATTGGTTCCTTGAACATTTTGTGATTTCATGAGAGCTGCAGATTCACAGCAGCCAGACTTGGAATCCGTCCACAATTATCTCAAATCCATGGTGCATTTGCTTTTCTCTGTTTCTCTTCCTACTTCATTTTACCTTTTTATTATATCATTTCTACCTTTGTTTTGAGTTATTGGAGAAAATTTGAGGCATTCAGAGCCTTTTGAGGCCAAAGATGATTTTGATCACACCTTGGGAGGTAGGGAACTCCTCTTTGTTAGTAGCAATGTTAGAATTTTAATCCTAGTTAAGGTTTTTCCCATGGGATTTCCCATGGACCCTAACGAATCCACCACATAGCGTCCTAGAATAGAAAGGGAAATAATGGAGATGATTTTATGCACACCTCTTGCTGTAGATTGATTTTCGATCGTTTACAGTAGCTTTGAATGCCTCGATTAGAGTCTTCCATAGCCTCTTGGGATTCATTTTACCTTTGTGCTTATGGGAGCAACTAAGAGATAAAACCTATGACTGCGGGGACCCTAATCATGGTATTTATAATACTAACCCAATCCTGGTTTAGTCCCACAGTAAACCAGTTTGGTTCATCTCATAGCCAGACTAGAATAGTCTACCTGTATGTTGGACTCTCACTAAACAACTGATTAAATAATTAATTATGCCCACATTATCTTACATTATCTCACTTGGGCTACATTAATTGTAAAGTTGTCATTGGTCAGTGTAGCCAAGGAATCCAATTACAAAACTCATCATTTACTTTGATCCAGTCATCAAGCCTACCAATGTTGAACAACAACAGAAAATACACAACAATAGGCATACAACTTTCTGTCAGCCACATACAAAGGTCTTCTTAATAATATGAATCGCTTTAAGATGAATACATGAAAATATAATTTCATGTGGGTCCAGATCGAATAACCTTCGATCTAATTGCCTTGATAAAACCTTATAGGCAACAAACATTGATATTAACCGTAGCAAACCGCTACATACCTTTTGGTCAATACCGCACTTTGGCACACCACCGTGAACTATGGCTAAATACCGCCTCCGTTTATTTGGCTAAATGCCATCTTTTATCAATGACATGTCAAATGAATATGCAACATAGCAATAAAAATGAATGTTAAAGCAAAATAACCATGATAATAAATATCTTTGTCAAAAATCATAGGCAATGTAATTAAACATAATGAAATAGATCATGACAAATATGAGAATAGGTATCCCACTAACCAGGCACATTTAATAACTCAACCATTCCTATATTGGACATACCATCCCTTGATAACTCCCATTGATAAAGCCTTCGTCAAAGAATCTACAATCAAGTTGTTCATTAAATGTGCTCTACAAGGATATAATTTTCTTTGACCTTTTCTCTCACCTAAAGAGATTAGAAATCCGATCTCTATTATCTTTTGAAATACTAGATTTCATATTATTCTTTGAGAACAACACAGCTGAACCGCTATCACAACACATCTCAATAAGCCTAAGTAAAATTTATAATCTTTCAGGTCTGAAAGAAAAATCTTTAATCAGATATGTTAATTATTAGCTTCACATAGAGTTACAAACTCTACCTTACCAAGAGGGTGATGCATGGATAAACTTCTTTGCATTCTTCGTCAAAAGGGCACATCTACCTTCATGACAAGGAACCATGAGGTAGGTTTCTTATCACCAGTGCAATCACCAAGCACTGCATCACAATACCAAAAGTGTCACTACTGCCCCAAATAAGCATATAATCCTTGGTCCTCTATAAGTACTGCATGACTTCCCTTTTTCGGTTCTTTAGTGAGCTATACCAGCATCCAACTAAAAATGTCTCAGAACATTCAAAACAAAGACTATGTGAGAATAAACGTAATCTTAAGCATACACCAAGCTCCCTACTGTAAATGCTCTCTCTCAACATCATTTTTTGAACATAACTCTGTCAAATTGTCTCATTTACTAACTTAAGCATATGCAACTTAATTGTTATACATGCATACTAAACCATTTGAGAACATAAATAATGTATGTACTTTGAGACAAATCTAGAATTCCACTTTTCCTGTCATGAGGAAATTCAATATCAAGTATAAAAGTATTTTCTTACACATTATTCATCTCGAAGTTATCAGACAGGAAAACTTTGGTTTCAACTAGTAAACCATGTCATTGCTGGTTAGTGATAAACCATCAATACATATGACTAGGAAGTGAATCCGCTCTCACTGACCAATGGATATATATAATGGTCAAAGACAATCTCAACAAAGTTGAAAGAAGATACAATTCTGTCAAACTTCAAGTACCACTACCTAGATATCTGCTTAATCCATATATTAACTTAATAAATCTACAAAATATATTTTCTTTCTCCTTTACCTCAAAACCTTCTGGGTAAAGCATATAAACATCTTCTTCCAGATTTTCTTTGATCAAAATGATATTTACATCTAAGTGATTTAACTCCAAATCAAAATACGCAACTAAGAGTACAAAGAATTAAAGTCTATACCTTTCATTCTCTGTGTGTGATTCTACTTCGCTGTAAGTCTTATTTTGTAGTAATCAATTCTCCCACTAGAATCACATATTTCTTTGTATACCTATTTTGAGCCTCTGAGTACACTGTTCATGACAAGAGCACAAAATCTCAAATCTCATTGATGTTTATATATAACAACATATCTTTTATGACCATTAGCTATTCAAGAACAATTTCACTATTGATAACTTGCTCAAAACTATTGGGATCTTCATCTTGTCTAACTCTTAAACATTCATTTTGAAGTGTAACATGTGATTAGATGAAATGACAGATCTACGTGGACTAGTATATCTCCTCATTGCCTCCTCTGGCTTTGTTATTATGGCTATATATCAACTTAAATAAATATAATTTCAACAATCATCTCATTACACTCTGGTAATATTTTTGTTATCTCAACTAGCTCCACAACCATTTTCATATGGTCTCATCAAACTTAGGTTTCTTGGGTGTGACTACTAACCAGCATCATCAATAAATCTTAATGAATCCTTCGGACCTATTTTGACATCCCTTAAAATGACAACTTAATGTCTTAAAATAATCACTCTCCCACGAGAGTTATCAAACCATGTCAGTTCTATAGTCCCAAACAAAAAGACAACTTGAACTGGAACTAACTTACTTAGCACCCTATCAATGCTATAGGCTGCAATATTGATCGCTCCATAGGATCTAATATACTCTTAAGTTCTGTTGATCATATCTATTTACCACTCCTTTTGTTTTTTGAATCTTATCCACAAATTACTAAGCTATAAGTCTTAGCACCTGTAAATATCTTGCCAAAATCATTGGGAATATATCAGTATCACCAAGTCTCCCTTAACATTTACTTTCTCCTTCAGATCCAATAGTCTTAATCCTTTAATACAAGATTTTCCTTTCTTTCTTTTCAATATATTGAAAAATATGTAGTGAAGTGATTATCACAATAAGTCCTAGATGAAATCTCGATGTTTACTAAGTCCAACAATTCCTTGTTGCAAATATCTTTCATTTTTCCTTAATCTTGTCATCTTCCCCTTTAAACAATCCTCACATGTACGCAACTCATCATACTTTAAGGGGTTTTCAGAATATTATTTGTAAGACCCGTATCAAACTAACCCGGTCTTATCACCTTGAACCAGGTTTATCCATCATGGTTGAGTCAAATGGACCAAGGGCGTGAAGGAGATCGTGATCCCAGGTATCAAATCGACCCAAAAACACTTATATTAGGGAGAGGGTCGCATACCCAGCAAGGGAGGGTCGGACCCCCCCAAGATAGAAAGTCAGACCTTCTGTTTTACAGGGAGGGTCGGACACATTAGAAACCTAGGGTCGATGGGATCATCGACCCTCCCATCGACCCTCAGTTGCCGTCGAAACTGAAATTAGAAAATTTCTATAATTTCGATTGGGATTTCCTAATCTCAAAGGGACTTATTTATGATGTTTCTACTCTATTTAAAGGACGTCCCTAAGCCTCTTTCACACCTTTTTACAACCCTAATCGAATTGAGAAAAAGAGAAGAGAAGGAAGAGAAGAAGAAGAGAAACAAGGTAGAGAAGAAAGCAAAAGGAGATGAGTTGCAGAGAATGAGTGTTCTTCTCACGTATGGATACTAATTCCATGAGTTTCTACAAGTCTTAGGTTAGATAATGATGAGAGTGTGATCTCAGAGAAACCCAAACCATCAACCCATGGTTAGGTTTTCATGGAAAACCATGGGAGAATACATGAAAGCTATTTGGGTGGGTGATTCATGATTTTAGACCATGGGATGTATGTTGAATGGACTGTTGGAGCAAGCCATAGGACCCCAAACACGAAGAATGGACTAAAAGGAGGAAAATTGACCAAAACCACCAAGGGTCGCACAAAGGGTCGATGACCATCCGACCCTATGTGATCCTGAGTATCGACCCTCAGTGTTCGGGAAGTTTAGATTTTGGGGAGGGTCGCACCCAGGGTCGATCATGACTCCGACCCTACCTCCGACCCTCAGTTAACAGAATGGTTTTTAAATTCAGAATTAATTCTAATTAAATTCTATCGACTTTGTTAGGTCTTCTAACAATATAATAACATCATAAATGTGATTCTAAAGCTTGAAAGAGTATCTATTAGCAAACTAAGGTGAGAAACGGAACTCTAAACTAATTGGTTAATAACAAACTGTTTTCTCTTTTCTTGAGTCCAATGCCATGCTTGATTCAATACGACTATGTTTGTAATGTGCATACAACATGTCATCCAATATTTCTATTACTTGTTCATGCATATTTACTTTATTGTTTATAACATGATGATGATGGTGATGATAGGAATAGGCATGTGATTGTATGTGTGTGGTTGGTGTACTTGATGCGAGCGAGTATCAGGGGAGGTGTGATGAGAACGTCAATAAACGTTAACCTTTGACGGGTCTCAGCATCTTAGCTCTATCTCTAACTCAAGTCTTATACATTAACATCGTCGTATCGTCGTTACTTTAGCAGAAATATTATGTCGTAGAGTATCAGGGGGGGTGGTCTCGGTCCTTGTAGTCTCTGACTCTACCAGCTTAGCTCTATCTCTATGGACATTCTGAGGGATGCTGGGGTGAGGCCTTGGATACACTGTTTGGCATTAGGATTGGTTAGTTGCAAGCCCAGTTTGCAAGCCCTCGCCAGTAGGGGCTTACGTGTTGGTATGGCACTATACAGCAATAAACATTAACCTTTGTTGTATAATATTCATGATTAGGGTGGATGGGGATGACAATAAACGTTAACCTTTGGGCGGACTTCCACACCTTGTGTATAGAGGTGGGGTCAATAAACGTTAACCTTTGACCACCCAACCTTTCTATTGCGCATTGCAAACTATAAACCAGACCAAAGATATGAATCGATTGCATGCATATGTACTATTGCATTGTTTTATTTGCTCACTGAGCCATGATGTGTGCTCACCCCTCGACGTTGAATATTTTTAGTTGATGATGCAGGTTATACCATTGAAGAATATGTAAGCGCTCCAGCGTACGAGAATGTAGCAGCGATGAAAGTTGAAGCTGAACTGGATACACATGACTCCTCTTGCGAGTGCAACTCATGTGTATTTGATTAGATATTTTTTTAGTTTTCTTTACTTGGATTTATTATAGACATATATTTGATATTTATTTATGTCTCAGTTGATACAGAATAATTTTTTATTTAAATATTAATATCACAGTAGATTCTCAGTTCATTTTACTATAAAACTTTCGCTATTATATATTTACTCTGATTATGAATATGGATGTATGGAGTTCAGATAACACGGATACAGCCTACTCGAGATCCTGGTTGAACCGTTGGTTTGTTAGTGGTTCATCACACCATTCTGAATAGTACAGAATTGGGATGTGACAACTTGGTATCAGAGCATCTCAGGCCCTGTCCGCTGAACTAGCATACATTCAAGACAATTGTGAACTGAGATAGGATAAAAGTAAAACCGTAATATTAACCCACTATAAGCACAAGTGATGGTTGAGACTAAATTTAAAAGAGAATAATGCATCTATTAAAGGGAAAATAATTTTACATACAATAAGAGAGAAACAAATGTATATACATAACTAAAGCAGAGTACAGTCCATAATCCGGACAGTTACTCTGTAGTACAAAGAAAATAAATACAATCAAAAAGCTGGAGGTGAAGGAGGAAGCGGTGCCTCACGATCTCTGTCATAGTCCTCGGCATAGACTCTAGTCAACCAGGCCACCTGAGTCTGAGTCGCCTGAAGACTAGCCGTGAGATCAGTCACCCGCTGATCAGTCTGGTACTGGGTTGTCTAGGAGCTCCCCCATCCTTAGATCAGATCTTTGCTGAGCCTCTCGAATCTCATGCAACATCTCCATCATATCAGAAGGTGGGCGTGAAGGACCAACCGCATGAGAAGGACTAGTCTCAGGTGCAAGACCCGCCGCAGAGGAAGTTCCAGCTCCAGCCGCATGCATGGGTGAAGGCGGTGGTATCAAGTCGACGTCCATATACATGCGGTCATCGTCATCGGTAGGATCCGCATGAACCCTAGCAGCGGCAGCAGCTGCCTCAGCGTCAGCCATCTCGATGCGAGTGTGAGGGTGTACCATCTCGTTCCTCTCCTCATCACTGACTTGGGCATCCCGCATACCCATCTTGCAGATAGCCTCCCAATCTAGAGGCGATGAGAAGGTTTTGTCCTGAATCTTCTCATCCACTAAATCAACCCCCAGGCGGGTAAGCAGAACAGTGTTCATACGTCCATAGGGTAGATTACCCCTATGACTGGGCAGTGTGGCACTGATCATAGTCCGCATGATGATGTAAGGAAGGCAGACGGGCTGTCGAGTGCAGATGTTGTACAGAAGATACTGGGTCAACTGAGAAACCCTCTCGTAATGGCCACTCTGCGGGATCAGATTATGCTGGATAATCTTGCAAAAGACCCATGGAGCCGGACACATATAGCAAGCTCTCATCTGCCAGCGATCAGGGCGTAGTAGCTGACTATCAATCTCAGCCCTCATCTCTAGGGAAACGAACTGGGGCTCTCCAGGAGCACAGTAAATCATGGGGCCATCATAGGGAATGCCCAGTAGGTCGACCAGTTGCCGATAATCGAATGAAATGTTCAGTCCCTTGACGTAGCTGGTAATGCATAGCTCGTGACCCCTATCCACATCATTGTAATCCCCCACCACCTGGAGATTACAATAAAACTGTAGCACTAAGTCCGGGCATGTGCAAGCGTCGTAGGTGATGACAAGGAGCCACCCCATATCACCAAAGACCCTCTCCACATTGAACAAGGCTAACTCAGCCAAGTTCACCATACGACCACCCTCTACCTTCTTACAAGCATAGTGGGAATACTGTGCCTCGGCTTCGTTGGAGCAGAAGCGAAGTGGATCACGAACTCTGGGTACTTTGGTACGGGCCATAGTAACTGCAAATAAGAAAGAAAAAAAATAGATAATGTGTTAATAAGGTAGAAAAATCCAAAATTTGACATTATAACGACGTAAGTTGGCCAAAAGCCTCACTTTTCACCCATACACGTGGGTAGGAGGACGTACATAGATCCTAAACCAACTTGTGAGATTCAAACAGTCGAAAATTACAACTAATTAGATTGGATTGCAAGAAATTTCAAGAAATTCAAAATTTCGACAAAATTAGGGCAAAAAGTGAAAATTTTGAGTTTCTTGATAACCAACCGATGAAACTCAAATATTTTTGAGGGCTTTCGTTCCTCGAGTCACCAATAACAAAAGCCCCCAATAAAAATCAAATTTTTACGGTTGAAAAAAGTTTAATTTGAAAAATACAAGTTAAAGGGATAAAAACCTAGATATGGAAACCTAAAAAAGGGTAAAAACGAGAAAGCATACTTGTAGGGATGACGTGGAAGACGAAACGCGGATCCAAACTGACCAAAACAGCGTAGTGGCATTGTAGCAACTCAGAGGCGAGAGACGAGTCGAAACGGGAGGGAAATAATAGAGAATGAACCCAGAATCGGATCTTAAAGATCTGATTTTTAGTCCGAGGGTCGGACAATTTGACCAGGATCATCGACCCTCGGATCGACCCTCCCATCGACCCTCAGCTCTCGGGAAGAACAGGTTATTCCCAGGGTCGGATACTGAGGGTCGGATACCCATCGACCCTCACATCGACCCTCAGCTCTCGGGAAGAACAAGTTATTCCCAGGGTCGGATACCGAGGATCGGACATACCATCGACCCCCACCATCGACCCTGCATAGAAAAGACAGTATTTTTCATAGAATGAGCTAAAAATTTTGAAATTTTACATCGGTTAGCATGCCTACATGTAGTATAAATGATTGTCTCACCTATTTTGATGATTTTCAGGCACCACCAATCTCAGAAGAAAATATGTCTGGGCGTAGAGTAACCAGACAAAGCTGAAATGTAGTTCCACCACCACCTGTGGAGGAAACTAGCCAAGAAGATATATACGCCCAGGGAAACCCGCAGGTTGTACCCCCAGGAAATCCAGACCAGGAAAATCCGGCCAACTTGCCACCTCCACCCCTAGAGTTAGCAACCGTGGTAATGAATCTAGCTCAGCAGCTGCAACAAATGCAACACGCACAGGCACAAATGCAAGTTGCAATGGGGATTATGTTTTAGGCCGTACATGCTACACCCATGCAGACCAGACAAGCCAGTGCAGCACCGGTGGGTAACCACCCAGCACCTCAAACACCTCAACCACCAGCTGCACAAACCCCAGTACCAGGTTCGAAAGCAGCTCAGGTTAATTATTAGTATCCACAACCTATGTTTGGGGCATACCCCCACAATCAGATGGATCACTCTCGACTGGTTGAGAGATTTTTGAAGATGAATCCCAAGGAATTCAACGGTAAACCGTCTGATCCGTTATGGTCAGCACACTGGATCGACAAGATGGAAAGAAACTTTCTTATGATGACAATCACAGAAGAAGAAAAGGTGTTATGTGTCACACCCCAATTTCGCACTATTCAGAATGGTGTGATGAACCGCTAGCAAACCAATGGTTCAATCAGGATCTCGAGTAGGCTATATCCGTGTTATCTAAACTCCCATACATCCATAATCATAATCAGAGTAAATACACAATAGCGGAAGTCTTATAATAAAATGAACTGAGAATCTACTGTGATATTAATATTTAAATAGCAAATTATTCTGTATCAATTGAGACATAAATAATTATCAAATACATGTCTTTATTAAATCCAAATAAAGAAAATCTAGAAAATATCTAATCGAATACACATGAGTTGCACTCGCAAGAGGAGTCATGTGTATCTACTTCAGCTTCAGCTTCCATCGCCGCTACGTTCCCGTATGCTGGAGCATTCATATAATCTTCAATGGTATAACCTGCATCATCAACTAAAAATATTCGACGTCAAGGGGGTGAGCACACATCACGGCTCAGTGAGTAGATAAAACAATGCAACAGTACATATGCATGCAATCAATTCATATCTTTGGTCTAGTTTATAGTTTGCAATGCGCAATAGAAAGGTTGGGTGGTCAAAGGTTAACGTTTATTGACCCCGCCTCTATACATAGGGTGTGGAAGTCGGCCCGAAGGTTAACATTTATCGTCGTCCCCATCTACCCTAATCATGAACATTATATAACAAAGGTTAACGTTTATTGCTATATAGTGTCATACCAACACGTAAGCCCCTGTTAGCGAGGGCTTGCGAACTGGGCTCGCAACTAACCAATCCTAATGTCAAACAGTGTATCCAAGGCCTCACCCCAGCATCCCTCAGAATATCCATAGAGATAGAGCTAAGGCCCCCTGGTAGAGTCAGAGACTACAAGAACCAAGACCACCTCCCCTGATACTCTACGACATAATAGTTCTGCTAAAGTAATGGCGATACGACGATGTTAATGCACAAGACTTGAGTTAGAGATAGATCTAAAGTGCTGAGACCCGCCAAAGGTTAACATTTATTGACGTTCTCATCACACCTCCCCTGATACTCGCTCGCATCAAGTACACCAACCACACACATACAATCACATGCCTATTCCTATCATCGTCATCATCATTATGTTATAAACAATAAAGTAAATATGCATGAACAAATAATAGAAATATTGGATTCATGTTGTATGCACAATACAAACATATTCGCATAGAATCAGGCATGGCATTGGACTCAAGAAAAGGAAAACAGTTTGTTATTAACCAATTAGTTTAGAGTTCTGTTTCCTCACTTTAGCTTGCTATTAGATACTTTTTCAAGCTTTAGAATCACCTTTATAATGTTATTACATTGCTAGAAGACCTAACAAAGTCGATAAAATTTAATTAGAATTAATTCTGAATTTAAAAACCATTATGTTGATTGAGGGTCGGAGGTAGGGTCGGAGTCCTGATCGACCCTGGGTGCGACCCTCCCTAAACTCTGAACTTCTCGAACACTAAGGGTCGATAGTTAGGATCACCTAGGGTCGGATGGTCATCGACCTCGGTGCGACCCTCGGTGTACTTTGGTCAATTTCCCTCTTTTAGTCTATTCCTCGTGCTTGGGATCCTATGGCTTGCTCCTACATTCCATTCAACATTCATTCCATGGTCTGAAACCATGAATCATCCACCTAAATAGTTTTCATGCATTCTCCTATGGTTTCCCCATGAAAACCTAACCATGGGTTGATGGTTTGGGTTTCTCCGAGATCACACTCTCATCAATATCTAACCTAAGGTCTGTAGAAACTCATGGAATTAGTATCCATACCTGAGAAGAGTACTCCTTCTCTGCAACTCTTTTCTTTTGGCTAAATTCTCTTCCTTGCTTCTCTTCTTCTTCTTTTCCTTCTCTTCTCTTTCTCTCAATTCAATTAGGGTTGTGAAAGGAGTGAAATAGGCTTAGGGACGTCCTTTAAATAGAGTAGGAACATCCTAAAATAAGTCCCTTTGAGATTAGGAAAGAATCTAAATCGAAAATTAGGAAATTTCCTAATTTCAGTTTCGGAGGCAACTGAGGGTCGATGGGAGGGTCGATGATCCCGTCGACCCTAGGTTCTCTAAGTTGTCCGGCCCTCCCTTCAAAACTGAGGGTCTGACTTTCTGTTTTGGAAGGTCCGACCCTCCTTGGCTGGGTATGCGACCCTCCCCTTAAATTAAGTATTTTTGGGTCGATTTGATACCTGGGATCTCGATCTCCTTCACGCCCTTGGTCCCTTTGACTCGACCATGATTGGTAAACCTGGTTCAAGGTGGTAAGACCGGGTTAGATTTACACGGGTCTTACATTATGTGCCACCTTCCTACTGAAAGGCGATGCACATCATTGGTGAAAATCTACCAGGGCATATCTACTGACCAAGCATGTCCTATTGACTTGGACTAATTATAAAGAAGCGTTCTTTGAGAAGTATTTTCCATGAAGCTTCAGAGATGCTATGGAGAAGGAATTCCAGATTTTATAGCAGGGCCATATGTCTGTGGATGCATGTCAACAGCGTTATGAAGAACTGTTTTTCTTTGCACCACTTAGTATACAAGAAGAAGACACTAATACCCGTAGGTTTGTCACGGGGCTTAGAGGAAGCATCAGAGAGCATGTTCTGGGTTTGGAGAACAAGGTATATAACGAAGCTGTCCAAATTGCTCAAGTTATAGAATCGAGCCAGAAGGAGAGTTATTTTACACAGAACAGAGGTATAAAAAGGCCAGCCAGAAATGCTTATAATGGAGGGAACAAGAAGACATTTAAATCCTTCCGTGCTCAAGGCTTTACTGCTGCACCCAAGACTACTCCAGCAGCTCAACATCAGCCAATGCCAAATCCTGATGGTTTGAAATGTTATAACTGCAACCAAGCAGGACATATGGCAAGGGAGTGTCCTAAGCCCAAGAAGCAGTTACATCAAGGAAGAGTATATGCGGTTACAACCGAGGATGCTTCCGCATCACCCGATGTGGTCACAGGTATAGTACCTATAAATGGCGTACCCGCCAGAGTACTCTTTGATTTAGGAGCTACTCATTCCTTTATATCTATGTCATTCGGAAAGAAGATGAAATTACCCATCAAAACATTAGACTTCAAAATACTTGTACGGTCATCGATGGGGTTAGAAGTGGAATTAGAGAAGGGTTATGGACCATGTCCAGTTCTCATTGGCGAGAAAACTTTAGATGCAGTTTTGATCCAACTGGAGATGGTAGACTTTGACGTCATCTTGGGAATGGACTGGTAAGCTCGGCATTCTGTGAACCTATTATGCGCCGAAAAGAAGCTGAAATTTAAAGACAAAGAAGGAGCAGAATTTAGTTTTACGGGAATCAAACTGCCTCGTAAATGCAAGCTCATACTCTCAGCATTAAAGGCTAAGAAGTGCCTTGAGAAGGGGGCAGTCGGGTATCTAGTATCAGTGGTCGACCTAACCAAGGAAGCACCACGAATGGAAGATATTGATGTCGTGCGGGACTATCCCGACGTATTTTCGGAGGAACTACCGGGATTACCACCCGACCAAGCCACAGAGTTTGTGATAGATCTTATACCCGGAGCCGCACCAATATCAAAAGCACCTTATAGAATGGCTCCTACAGAACTGAAGGAATTGAAAGTGCAACTACAGGAACTGCTGGACAAGGGTTATATTCAACCCAGTATATCACCATGGGGAGCACCGATATTATTCTTAAAGAAGAAGGACGGTAGCGTTCGATTATGTATCGACTATCAGGAGTTGAATAAACTGACAATCAAGAATCGATATCCACTACCTCGGATCGATGACTTGTTCGATCAGTTGAAAGGAGCAAAAGTATTTTCTAAGATCGATCTTCGGTCAGGCTATCATCAGTTGAAGATTAAAGAGGGTGATATTCCTAAGATAGCTTTTAGGACCAAATATGGACATTATGAGTTCTTGGTCATGTCTTTTGGTTTAACAAACGCACCAGCAACTTTCATGGAACTTATGAACAGAGTCTTCCACGATATGTTAGACACGTCGGTTATTGTATTTATTGATGATATATTGGTATATTCCAAGGACAAAGAAACCCATATCAAGAACCTAAACGCCGCCCTACAACGTTTAAGGAAAGAGAAGTTATATGCCAAATTTACCAAGTGTGAGTTTTGGTTAAGTGAAGTTGCCTTCCTAGGCCATGTAGTATCCGCTGAAGGAATCAAAGTGGACCCTAGCAAGATCGAGGCAATTGTAAAGTGGGAAGCACCAAAGAGCGTTGCAGAAATTAGAAGTTTCCGGGTCTCGCTGGATATTATCGGAGATTTGTGGAAGACTATTCCCGGATTGTCGTACCTCTCTAAGAAAGGTGAAAAGTTTGTGTGGACGGATAAATGTGAGAAGAGCTTCCAGACATTGAAGACCAGATTGATATCCGCTCTGATTTTGACTATTCCTGTCCTAGGACAGCCATTTACCCTGTACACTGATGCATCAGGACTGGGATTAAGATGCGTGCTTATGCAAGGAGAACAAGTAATTGCTTATGCCTCAAGACAGTTGAAGACACATGAGAAAAATTATCCCACTCATGATTTGGAGTTAACGAGTCTTACTTATTTATTTAATCGAAAGGAGTTGAATATGAGGCAAAGAAGATGGCTGGAACTATTGAAAGACTATGATTGTGATATCCAGTATCATCCGGGGAAAGCTAATGTAGTAGCGGATGCGTTGAGCAGAAATGCGATGATAAAATCTCAAGGGGAGGTTAGTACAACTGCAGCTATATGTACTACCGGTATGGTATTCAAGCATGGCAATGAGCAATATGTGATAGATACAACGGATGGATCAGCCAACCAAGGGTTTATTCATCAGTTTTTAAATATGTTTGTGGCTTTGAAAATTATATCGAATATAATGGATGAAGTGAAGACAGCTATCAAATCAGATCCTTATCTGAGAATAGTACAAGCCCATACCACCATCTATTCGATACATCCTGGAAGTACAAAAATGTATCATGATCTAAAGAAACTATATTGGTGGAGAGGAATGAAAGCGGATGTAGCTAAGTTCGTGTCTCAATGCCTAAATTGTCAGAAAGTAAAGGCTGAACGACAAAGACCCGCATGACTGTTATAGTCGTCACCGGAACCAGCATGGAAATGGGACTGCATCACTATGGACTTCGTCACGGGGTTACCATTGACTCCTCGAGTAGTTGACGCAGTTTGGGTGATTGAAGATCGTCTGACTAAAACAGCTCGCTTCATACCAATACGACCTCAGTATACACTGGAAAGGTTAGCAAAGCTGTATGTGGATAATATTGTTCGATTACACGGTGTACCAGAGAGCATTGTGTCCGATAGAGATCCACGATTTACTTCCAAGTTATGGGAGGGATTGCAAAAGGCTATGGGTACAACATTGAAGTTCAGGGCTGCTATACAGATGTCACCCTATGAAGCACTGTATGGCAGGAAGTGTCGAACTCCTTTATTTTGGAATGAAGTTGGAGAACGTAGTATTGTTGGACCGGAATTTGTTAAAGAGACTTGTCGAGTGGTCGACATTATCAAGGAAAGAGTTAGAACAACTCAAAACCGTTAGAAGCAGTATGCAGATACTCGACGTAGGGATCTTGAGTTCGCTATAGATGATAAAGTATTTTTGAAGGTATTGCCGATGCGAGGATTGAAAAGGTTCAGACAGAAAGGGAAACTAAGTCCAAGATATGTCGGGTCGTATGAGATTTTAGCTAAGCGTGGGAAAGTGGCTTATCAGTTAGCACTACCACCATCTATGTCAAGTGTGCATGACCTATTTCATATTTCCTTATTGAAGAAGTATGTCAAGGATCCAACGCACGTTCTAACAGTAGATCTACCTGATTTGACTGATGATTTGACCTTTGAAGTAACACCAACTGAAATCACCAGCCGAAAGGTTCAACGACTACGCAACTGAGATATTTATTATGTTAAAGTCACCTGGAAAAGTAGAGACATGGAAAAAATTACATGGGAAGAAGAAAATGCTATGCGAAAGCAATACCCTCACTTATTTGATTCAGAAGGTACATACAATTTCGAGGACAAAATTTTTATAAGTAGGGGGGAGTTGTAAGACCCGTATCAAACTAACCCGGTCTTATCACCTTGAACCAGGTTTACCCATCATGGTTGAGTCAAATGGACCAAGGGCGTGAAGGAGATCGTGATCCCAGGTATCGAATCGACCCAAAAATACTTAAATTAGGAGGAGGGTCGCATACCCAGCAAGGGAGGGTCGGACCCCCCCAAAACAGAAAGTCAGACCCTTTGTTTTACAGGGAGGATCGGACACATTAGAAACCTAGGGTCGACGGGATCATCGACCCTCAGTTGCTGCCGAAACTGAAATTAAGAAATTTCCATAATTTCGATTGAGATTCTTTCCTAATCTCAAAGGGACTTATTTAGGATGTTTCTACTCTATTTAAAAGACGTCCCTAAGCCTCTTTCACTCCTTTTTACAACCCTAATCGAATTGAGAGAAAGAGAAGAGAAGGAAGATAAGAAGAAGAGAAACAAGGTAGAGAAGAAAGCAAAAGGAGAAGAGTTGCAGAGAAGGAGTGTTCTTCTCAGGTATGGATACTAATTCCATGAGTTTCTACAAGCCTTAGGTTAGATAATGATGAGAGGGTGATCCCGAAGAAACCCAAACCATCAACCCATGGTTAGGTTTTCATGGAAAACTATGGGAGAATACATGAAAGCTATTTGTGTGGGTGATTTATGGTTTTAGACCATGGGATGCATGTTGAATGGACTGTTGGAGCAAGCCATAGGACCCCAAACACGAAGAATGGACTAAAAGGAGGAAAATTGACCAAAATCACCGAGGATCGCACAGAGGGTCGATGACCATCCGACCCTATGTGATCCTGAGTATCGACCCTCAGTGTTCGGGAAGTTCAGATTTTGGGGAGGGTCGTACCCAGGGTCGATCATGACTCCGACCCTACCTCCGATCCTCAGTTAACAGAATGGTTTTTAAATTTGGAATTAATTCTAATTAAATTCTATCGACTTTGTTAGGTCTTCTAGCAATATAATAACATTATAAAGGTGATTCTAAAGCTTGGAAGAGTATCTATTAGCAAGCTAAGGTGAGAAAACGAAACTCTAAACTAATTGGTTAATAACAAACTATTTTCTCTTTTCTTGAATCCAATGCCATGCTTAATTCTATGCGACTATGTTTGTAATGTGCATACAACATGTCATCCAATATTTCTATTACTTGTTCATGCATATTTACTTCATTGTTTATAACATGATGATGATGGCGATGATAGGAATAGGCATGTGATTGTATGTGTGTGGTTGGTGTACTTGATGCTAGCGAGTATCAGGGAAGGTGTGATGAGAACGTCAATAAACGTTAACCTTTGACGGGTCTCAACATCTTAGTTCTATCTCTAACTCAAGTCTTGTACTTTAACATAGTCGTATCGCCGTTACTTTAGCAGAACTATTATGTCGTAGAGTATCAAGGGGGGTGGTCTCGGTCCTTGTAGTCTCTGACTCTACCGAGGGGCCTTAGCTCTATCTCTATGGACATTCTGAGGGATGCTGGGGTGAGGCCTTGGATACACTGTTTGGCATTAGGATTGGTTAGTTGCGAGCCCAGTTTGCAAGCCCTCGCCAGCAAGGGCTTACGTGTTGGTATGGCACTGTACAACAATAAATGTTAACCTTTGTTGTATAATGTTCATGATTAGGGTGGATGGGGACGATAATAAACGTTAACCTTTGGGCGGACTTCCACACCCTGTGTATAGAGGCGGGGTCAATAAACATTAACCTTTGACCACCCAACCTTTCTATTGCGCATTGCAAACTATAAACCAGACCAAAGATATGAATTGATTGCATGCATATGTATTGTTGCATTGTTTTGTTTGCTCACTGAGCCATGATGTGTGCTCACCCCTCGACGTCGAATATTTTTAGTTGATGATGCAGGTTATACCGTTGAAGAATATGTAAACGCTCCAGCGTATGGGAATGTAGCAGCGATGGAAGTTGAAGCTGAAGTGGATACACATGACTCCTCTTGCGAGTGCAACTCATGTGTATTTGATTAGGTATTTTCTTAGTTTTCTTTATTTGGATTTATTATGGACATGTATTTGATATTTATTTATGTCTCAGTTGATACAGAATAATTTGTTATTTAAATATTAATATCATAGTAGATTCTCAGTTCATTTTACTATAAAACTTCCGCTATTATATATTTACTCTGATTATGAATATGGATGTATGGAGTTTAGATAACACGGATACTGTCGACTCGAGATCCTGGTTGAACCGTTGGTTTGTTAGCGGTTCATCACAACATTCTGAATAGTGCGGAATTGGGATGTGGCACTATTCCTTTACAGTCTTTCCTTACATAAGTATTCTAAACGTCTGTGCCAAAGATGGAGAAAAGGATACATAGTTTAACTTCTTAAGGTAGGTAAATTCTTAAGAATAAACAAGGGTTTTACTATTCCTATAAGTTTGGACTACTTCTAGTACTTAAGTTTCCAATTTCCAACACTTTTTCACTTGAAAGTTTCATGGTCCAACTTCTCTTTCAGTTTTAATCTTTCTCCACATATCTCTTCTGAGTTCTTGTAGTTCCATAAAATCATTTTCCTTTGTCAAAGTTTTTAACCTTTCTTTGAAAAATTGCTTTTATTTTTGTGAGACACTACCCCTTCACTTATTGCCTTTATCAGAATATGTCTTATGTACAATGACACTGGCTTTCTATCTTTCCTTTTCTTTTCTTTGAACTTTCTTCCTTAGTGTAAAGGAAGTGAGTTCACCTTCTGTCTACCTTTTCTTTTAGCGTTATGGGTCACCAGGATCTGACTATACATAGTTTTGGTGAGGAAGTAAAAGTCAAGTGAATCACCTATAGAGGTTTTAATGAGTTACCTGTAGAGGTTCTAATGAGTTACCTACATAGGTTCATATCTCCTTGAGCTTATCAAGAATGGCTAACCAGCTTCAACTTGTGCTTCCTCATACTTTATTATCTTCCTATACCATCAAAACTGATACAGATAAGCTTGAGAATAAAACATCTCTCCACCCCATTTTAAATACTAAAATTTTTTTTGGATTTCACTCTGAACATCCATTATCAAGAGCCCCTGGTTAATGACAAATGATGTGCACTCCTCGTAGGCCTTGTGCATTTTGATATGGTTGTATCCCACGTATGCGTCAAGAGAGCTGAGTTGTTTGTGACAGACTATTGTGTCAATGAGCTGGTTTATCCATGGCAACAGATAGCAGTCCTTTGGGTAAGCTTTGTTGAGGTCAATGAAGTCTATGTAGATCCTCCACTTTCTATTGGACTTGGGAACTATTGATACCATAATTTGCCTGCTAACCATTGGGCAACACGTGTCATCTGGGTTCATGATGTTAGAAGGAAAACACGTGTCTTGATGGTTCTGATTGTTAACTCATAAACTTAGAGGTTGCTTCATCTCGCGAGTTGGGACTTACCCAAGTTGCTGCAGAATGCTAAGTCGCTTCAATGCTTGACGACATGACAAGTAGCATGATTACTTGGCAACTTGATAATTGAATACTTCAACTCATTCCTTATCCTACTTCTTGGCAATCATACGAGTGGAAGACTTCTTAATCATCACGGCAATAGGTTCCATGATGATCTGTCGATTGGGACCGGCGACTTGACGCATCTTGGCCGTTGAATTCGTCTTCTTCCCCCACAAATAAGGAGCTTGATCCTCTTAAGTTCTGTACTGTTAGCTTCATCACTGACTTGATCATCGGAGAGGATGTTAGGCTATCTCGGCCTGCCCTTCGGCAACAATTTTCTCTTTCCATCTTGTAGGAGAACGCAAATTAAAGCACCACTCAGTAAATAGCCACAACAGTTTGGCACCCACTGTGGGGCCATAATTTCTTGAAGATCTAAATTCAAGATTATGTCGGTCTTTGAAGAATGGTTAGGCATACTCGCAACAATCCCGGTGGCGACAACCCTCCGCAAAATGATGATACGACGGAGGAACAAGGCCAAGACCTAGTTCCCACCGAAAATGTCGGTGGAAATACTTCTCCCGGCTGAAATTCCCCTCAAGAAAACTCTTCTATAGGTCCTGAGCCTACACCACAATACGTCACCATGGCTGACTTTAATTCTATGAAGACCCAGATCGCAAAACTAGTGAGGTTATTCAAACCTCTACAAATACCAACTCACCCCAGGGGTATTCGTGCACTACAACGAACTTCTCATCAGAACCATGAACTGCTCAAAGAAGAGGAATTGCCCAACCTGATCGATGAAGAGAATGGCGTGGAATATGTTCCACTATCGTCGACTAGTCAAACTCATCGGGAGGACAACGAGGCAAGAAAGGAGATCCTGAGAGCAAGGGCGGTCGAAAACCTCAAAATGATGGGCAAGATCGAGTAGATGCTGGACGCAAGGAGAGAGAGTCCATTGCAAACCGACTCGCATAACAAAGGCATGCCGTAGAAAAGAAAGCACGGCTGAACGCCCCACAGAGCGAGCTAAAACAACAGTTCTTGGCCATACAAGCCCGCATGGCTGAAATGGAAAAGAAGCAGGCCGTCTCGGCTGTGGCATCAAGAAAGAAAGAATATTACACCGACATGGCGTTTACAAAATAAATCATGGATGTCCCAAGGTCGGAGCATTTTTTCATGCCAAAAGTCGACCCATATGATTGGATGACTGACCCGCAGCTATACCTCAACAATTTTTCAGCCCTGATGGTGCTTCACCGATATGAAGATGCGATCCTTTGTCGGGCCTTCTAGTTGACGCTATGGGGAGCGGGGCGCCTCTGGTTTAACAGCTGCCCGCTAACTCCATCCAATCTTTAAACCAACTGAGCGATTGCTTCTTTGAACATTTTCAGACTCAAATGGCTCCAAAGAAAACCTCAACAAATCTCATCAATGTAAAGCATAAGCCGGAAGAAACCTACGGGCCTACCTCTCAAGATTCAATCAAGAAACCCTCGAAATCAAGAACATCAGTTCGAAAGTCAAAATGACGGCATTGCAAGGTGGGATCAAGGAAAAAGACCTCTTAAACTCGCTTTACAAAAGGCCCGCACAAACATACGCTGAACTGATGACCAGGGTGGAAAAGTATGCTACAATGAATGAAGCCCTCCTTTTCACACATCCAAAGTCCGACAAGAAAAGGAGATCTGAGGACAAGTCACATCACCCGGTGATACGTCCAAGAAGCAAAGAACCAAGAAAGATAGATTCCCTGGCTAGCAAGTCGCCAAGGTTGATCCGGATATAGGTCAGTTCACTAAACTCACCATCCCAATGTCGAAAGTGCTGTGCAACCTGAAAGGTACACAATATGAGTTGGCCACGCCACCACCTATGAGGCCTGACCCGAGAAGAGACAGATCAAGGAAATATTGCAGAAACCATCGCGAGAACGAGCACGACACGGAAAAATGCCCCGCCCTTCGCTACACGATTGAGGATCTAATAAAACTTGATCATATCAACGAATATATCGACAAGCCGCCAGAAGTAGATGGCAGACAAAAGGGAAAGTAGCCTGTGGATAAAGAAACCCAGGCTAAGCAATGGCAACCCTACAGGGCCAGGAATGAACTAGAAAGGAATGACTTGGAGTCGCCACCCCTCAACAAGATAGGCGACCCGAGGGGAAGGATCGGAGTCATCCAGAAGAGTACTGAGCTCACCTCACTAATCTGCTGGTAAGGAAGAGTAATGGAGTTTCTTCCTACCCGAATACAGGGGACGATTCTGTGCCAACTTGTCAAAGTCATAACATAAATTCAATCATATGAGCTCAATTATGGTTGGAGGTGGGCCAGAGGTTTTGAGTTTAAACTGTTTGGTAGCATACAGATTCAGGAATTTAGATAGACAGTTGTCAATCTGACATTCTGTCCATAGTTTCACTTAAACCAAACCACCCACTGGACGTAGAAGCATTGGGATGTATTATTATTATTTGGAAAAATTAGACAGCACTCCCTCTATTCTTGTGAAACTACATAGAATTATTCTATCTTTACAAAAACTCTACAGAATACCTCTCTAACAATGATATCATATACTCTCATCCATACCGTTACTTTCAACTTAACGACAGAGGGTCAATTTTTTTAAGACAAAAATACCCTTACTAAGTGTAAAATGACCTTAAAGGATTTATTGTTTAGTCCTCCCAACAAAACCCTAGTTCCTCTTTCTTCTCCTCTCCACTGCTGTTTTCTTCTCCACTCACCGATTTCTTGTCAAGGTTTAAGTTCTCCACCAATTGGCTTCTCAGCAATTTCTTCCAAAGGGTCTTCTTCTCCACAGGTATTTCTTCTTAGCGAGTTCGAGTTCTTCTCCAAGGTTTTCTTCTTCACAGCTTAACTTCGATAGAATCTCTCAAGCGGTCAAGGGTTTTGCAGAGTTTCAATTTCATTTTTGTTTTTTCTTCTTCTATCCGATTCTCATTCTCAAAAGAGACCTAAATTGATCCAGAATTTATACGAAATTAATTATAGATAAACTTCATGTCTCCATCTTCATAGGTTGGGTCAATAGCCCCTTAAGGAGTCTTCTATTTGAAAAACAAGTTGCAATCACCAAGTTCAACGGTGAAGAAGGAAAGATTGAAATTAATATTCTCTTATCACTCATCAAGGCATATGATATGATGGGTTGCTACTGTCATCGTTTCCCATTCAGTCCTCATAGAAATCAACCCCATTTAGTGTTATGGGATTAAAAAGAAAATCTTTTCTTCCTCTGTTTTAAACTTGAAGTTGTTTTCATCTTTCTCCTCAAAACCCCATTCATCTTTAATTTAGAGTTTTGAACTCTTTCTCCTGGACCCATTTGGACTGAGGTAGAGACATTTGAGAGTTTTGAGGATAAAGCAGAAGCCGAAAGAAACCCTACGGGCCTACCTCTCAAGATTCAATCGAGAAACCCTAGAAATTAGGAACATCAGTTCGAAAGTCAAAATGACGGCATTGCAAGGTGGGATAAAGGAAAAAGACCTCTTAAAGTCGCTTTACAAAAGGCCCCCACAAACATACGCTGAACTGATGACCAGGGCGGAAAAGTATGCTACAATGAATGAAGCCCTCCTCTTCACACATCCAAAGTCCGACAAGAAAAGGAGATCTGAGGATCAAGTCACATCACCCGGTGATACGTCCAAGAAGCAAAGAACCAAGAAAGATAGAATCCCTGGCAAGCAAGTCGCTAGGGTTGATCCGGATATAGGTCAATTCACTAAACTCACCATCCCAATGTCGAAAGTGTTGTGCAACCTGAAAGGTACACAATATGAGCTGGCCATGCCACCACCTATGAGGCCTGACCCGAGAAGAGACAGATCAAGGAAATACTGCAAGTACCATCGCGACAACAGGCACGACACTGACAAATGCCCCGCCCTTCATTACACGATTGAGGATCTAATAAAACTCAATCATATCCACGAGTATGTCGACAAGCCGCCAGAAGTAGATGGCAGACAAAAGGGAAAGTAGCCTGTGGATAGAGAAATCCAGGCTAAGCAACGGCAACCTTACAGGGCCAGGAATGAACTAGAAAGGAATGACTTGGAGTCGCCACCCCTCAACAAGATAGGCGACCCGAGGGGAAGGATCGGAGTCATCCAGAAGAGCACTGAGCTCACCTCACTACAGAGAGGTCATAGCGGGAAGTGGAAATTAGGGACCAGCCGCTATAAAAGAAACATCTCAGGATATAAGTTGAAGCTTATCTCGGAGACAAGCGATGTCCCCGGGGGACTTTCCAATTTGGCCTCGCGACTTACGCACCTACGACTACATACTAAACCGTGTGTTGGACTAGATGGATGTTGCGACAGCAAGAAGAAGTACAAGCCCACCATTGAGGTGAGTCGGCACCCCTCCTTAGAAAGTTCTCCTTCCCTTGAAGGAAGGCGAATACACAAGTTGAGATTATTACCAGACTCGACTGATAGTGCCCGAGCACTACTCAAGTGCCATCATTGGGGGCCCAGCTGCAGGGAATATATAAAAAATTGAGAGAAAATCTTACACCAGACTGGAGTGTTAGTCATCCAACCCTTTTGCGCCATACCAAAATGGGGATGTAATAACATTCTTCGACGATGATTTAATCGATGTCGAAGTCCCGCATGAAGATGTCGTGGTCATAACCATGGTGATGGACAAGATTAACGAAGTAGAACGGGTGCTCGTGGATACAAGAAGCTCTGCTAATTTCTTATACTATCATGCCTTCAAGGCGATGAATCTTAGTGAGAAGTGCCTATGCCCCATAAAGTTCTCCCTGATCAGCTTTTCTGGCAATGAAGTGAAAGTCAAGGGGGGCATAATTTTGGAAACAAGAGTCGGCACCAAGCCGAGAAAAGCAACAGTTTCCCTATCCTATATGTTGGTGGACATACCATCCAGCCACAATGTCATCTTGGGACGACCTGGTTTAAATCTATTGCTGGCTTGCATCTCAACCTACTACCTAGTAATGAAGTTCCCTATAGACTACAGGGAAGGACGTTGTAAGGTTGACCAAAGGCTCTCTTGCCGGTGCTATGCAATAGACCTGGAGACCCACGAGGATAAGCTTATAGGAGAAATTCAGATAGAAGACCTTCAAGATGACTTCGAGCAAGAGCGGGGATCTCCCATCGAAGACTTGATCCGCAAACCCGTCAGTGAGGATGAGCCCAAAAAGTACTTCCAAGTCTTCTCCTCACTGCCAAAGGAGAGACTTGATGAGATCGTTAGCTTTCTTAAGAACAATCTCGATGTCTTCGCTTGGTCAACGTCTGACATGCCAGGCATCCCGAGCGACTTGATGGAACACCGACTCGCTATAGACCCCGCGTGTAAACCAGTAGAGTAGAAGAAGAGAAACTTTACTCTAGAACGGGAAGCCATGATCAGGACTAAAGTAGAGAAACTCTTCACTACTGGGTTCATCACAGAAGTAAAGTACCCGCAATGGGTCTCCAATGTTGTAATGGTGAAGAAAGCCAATGGCAAATGGCGCATTTGTATTGATTACTCTGACCTGAATAAAGCATGTTGTGAGGACAATGGATTTTCATATGATCCTCCACGAAATCAAAATTAGGCTCTCGCCTTGGTTACTTTTATCCATCCACGCCAATGGACGGAGTAAAATATGGAGTCGCCACCTAGATAAGGTCTAGGACCTATAAATGGTCTCTCACTTGGAGAGACACTATGACTCATGCTCAATGGATTGGCTTCTAGTCTTACCAGAGAAGGGTAAGTGTCAAGTTATGAGTTGGGAAGGTGTTAGGCACCCAACTCGCCCGGTCAATGGACCGGTCTCCTTCTGTCCTATCCTTTCCTGCATTCTTAAAGCTTATGTATGTTTAGGTCGTTCAATTTAGCCTAACTAGGAAAATGGGGAACCCTAGACCAAGTTTCTAAGTTGTTCTAACTTAGGGTGCCGCCACATAGATTTGAAAAATAAAATACAAGTCAAAAGACAATAAATGGATCAATGAACAAATGAATGGATAAAAAAAAATGAAATAATCATGAATAAACAAATAATGAATTAAAAGAATGAATAACATAGAAAATACAACAGATAATGGATGACCGAGCTCGAGATCAAGCCGCCTACGTATCCCTGTGCGGCGGGAATCAGGCCAAACGTAGTTCGTGCAGAGGTGTGATTGTGGTTGTGGTTGTGTGAGGTGCTCCCTTGACAAAGGAAGCACGTGTGACCGTGCGCAAAGGGTGAACTACTCAGAGTTCTCCACTTCCCGCTGCCTACGTATCTCTTTAGAGAATCAGGTCAAATATAGTTCCCAACAGTTAACGGGCTGTTGGACCCCACATGGCATTACTGGAGAGGTGCTCGGACCTCAGAGGTACTCGGACCTCAACTCCTTGCACTCGGCAAGGAAAACTCAAGAGGTACTCGGACCTCGACTCCTTGCACTCGGCAAGGCAAACTCAAGAGGTACTCGGACCTCGACTCCTTGCACTCGGCAAGGCAAACTCAAGAGGTACTCGGACCTCAACTCCCCGCACTCGGCAAGGCAGCACTCAAGAGGTACTCGGACATCGACTCCTTGCACTCGGCAAGGAAAACTCAAGACGTACTCGGACCTCAACTCCTCACATTCAGCAAGGCATCACTCAATATTTGAAAATGGTCGGTCCGCACACCGATTCCCAAACATGGGAGATGATTGGCCTAAGGCCAAAGACAAAACTGGGTAATAGCTAGGTTGGAGATCAACATGATCCCAACCGTCGCTAGATACATGAAGACAACACAATTTTTGTATTTTTCTTTGGGAAAGGGGAAAAACAATTATGTGACGAAC
>CM053268.1:13638054-13681274 GCA_028583415.1 Protea cynaroides | reverse complement strand
CAAACGTAGTTCGTGCGAGAGGTGTGATTGTGGTTGTGGTTGTGTGAGGGGCTCCCTTGACAAAGGAAACACGTGTGACCGTAGCGCCGAAGGGTGAACTACTCGAGTTCTCCACTTCCCGCCGCCTACGTATCTCTTTAGAGAATCAGGTCAAACGTAGTTCCCAACGATTAACGGGCTGTTGGACCCCACATGGCATTGCGGAGAGGTGCTCGGACCTCGAGAGGTACTCGGACCTCAACTCCTTGCACTCGGCAAGGAAAACTCAAGAGGTACTGGACCTCGACTCCTTGCACTCGGCAAGGCAAACTCCAAGAGGCACTCGGACCTCGACTCCTTGCACTCGGCAAGGCCAACTCAAGAGGTACTCGGACCTCAACTCCCCGCACTCGGCAAGGCAGCACTCAAGAGGTACTCGGACATCGACTCCTTGCACTCGGCAAGGAAAACTCAGGACGTACTCAGACCTCGACTCCTCGCATTCAGCAAGGCATCACTCAATATTTGAAAATGGTCGGTCCGCACATCGATTCCCAAACATGGGAGATGATTGGCCTAAGGCCAAAGACAAACGGGTAATTGCTAGGTTGGAGATCAACATGATCCCAACCGTCGCTAGATACATGAAGACAACACAATTTTTGTATTTTTCTTTGGGAAAGGGGGAAAAACAATTATGTGACGAACCCTAATGGTTGAGCGGGCCCACGGCTTAGGCGGGACCCACCCCGGCCAACATGGGATATAATCCCAACAGAGATGAACTCACTAGAGTCCCTTTAATTCCTACAACGCTAGAGGGAAGGGACTCATACACTAAACTATTACAAACTGAAGTGGGGGATACATCACTTGAGGGTAGGGGTCATGCATTGAGCTAATCAGATAACACCATGAGAAAAGAATTAACTTACTTAAGCTATAAGCATGAATGGAATTCATCAAACATGTAATCAAAACATCATGTAAGAATGTAAGCATGTAAGCATATAACCAGCCATCTAGTAAATTCAAAGATATGACAAAAATTCAGCATGGGAAGGGAACGGGTTTAATGCAATTAGATCAATCTATTCAACCCAATATTAAAACCAAGCCAAGCATGGGGTCTAAATATGTTTAATAGAATTATACCGCTCCAAATAAAGGGTCAAACTGACCCATTATTATTAAGCCACTCCCACCATGGAGTTAAACCGGTCCGACACAAACACGATTTAATCAATCCTACACTGGGGCTGAAGTAGCCCATCACGATTTAATTAATCTCCACTAGGGCTGAACCAAGTCAGTACAAATAAACCAAACCCATTATGGGGTTCAACCAACTTAATACAATTAAACTAAATCCCCAAGTGGTTGAACCAGCTCAATCCCTAAAACCATTCCCATTATATCTCATACTCCAAGAAACCAGGGAATACAAAATCATAAACATGAAATATATTAAACTAGAAATTCAGAACTTAAAGAGATAAAAGAAAAAGGACTTACCTGATTAGAGTATAACACAGTAAAGTGGGGTCCAATATCTCATATGGCTCACTTAGTACCATTATTTCATCAACACCGAATTGCTTCAAAAGGGAACATCAGCAACCAACCTTTGAATCAGATTACACTATTGGCATAATTCTTCCAACCAAAGCATTGAGCCAATCCAGTTCATTTTTCTCCCAAACCATGCCATCCCCAAATTCATTCTCATCGGATAAGGGACAATATGCTCCACAATGGGAAAAAAAAACATCATTGCTATGTCAACATTTGTCCTTGGAGTTTTCACATGAAGCAGCATGATTCCTCAAGTTAACATCATCTGGCTTCCCACCCTCGAATTCATTTTTTTTTGGAGCAATAACATTACCAAAATCAGAGGGCACTGGCACATCCTTACCGTGAAGCTATAGCCCCGTCGCCACCAGCAGATGGCTTCGCTCGGTGGCTCCCATGGTTTCCTTTTATTTCGTGATCCGAAACAAATGAATCAGCTCCACCCCGATCATCCTACAGAAATTTTAATTCGGCTTCACCATATTGATCATACATAGCCATCCCTTTTCATCCGATAGCACCTCCTGATCCGAATCATCAACAATGATCGCCCAAATCATCAACAAATCCCACTCTTTCTCTCCCAGCCGTAGCCCCTCTTCTTCTCATTCCTCTTTCTTCTCCATCTCCTTGCCGCAGCCCTTCACCTCTTATTACGAATTTCCTCCATTCTTAGCAACAGCAGCCTCTATTTCTTCTTCATGATTTTCTTCTTCCCTCAGCTTCAACTGAACCCCTCTTTCAACTCTTGATTTCTCTCACATCTTGCAGGAGCGGACCTACAAATCCTTTTCTCTCTGCATCTACTTCATCAGCCGCTACAGTACAACCCTCTTACTGTCTCTTCCTCTCTCTCCATCTCTTTTCTCTCTTTGATTTCCTCCTGATTTTTCTCTTCCCTCTCACTCTATTCCTTACCCAACAGCCTTTTCTCTCCTTGTTTCCACTCCCTCACAGTCCCTCTTTGTTCTCCATTTCTTCTCCCGATTCCTTCTTAAAATCTGCTGCAACTCTTCCGTTTCCCACCCCATTTTCTAGCCGCCATCAATTCTCCCATCTCCGTCTCTCCTTGTGGCTGCCCTTTCTCTTCTCTGCAACCTTGGACACAAGCATTGTCTTGAGGACGATGGGTTGCGATGCAGTGCAACACCCCTTGCCTAAGACCTTGAAGTAACCATACTGAGTCACGTCGATCAGGGGTGCGTTTTCAGGCGAAGCTTTGTCCTTCACCTCTTGAGGAATCAAAGACCAAAGCTTGTCGATGTTGACGATGGGGCCGTAGAACTTGTTGCGGAGCTTGTGGAAGTATCACATACCAACCTTACCGAAGTAACCAGGATGGTATTTATCGAACAAGATCCTTTGGTGGTGCATACCACCAGCATTACCCCGACCACCAGGATGTTTCCTGTGCTTGCCAATTCGACCATGGCCGGCAGAAACATGCCCTCTCTTCTGCCTGTTCTTCTTGAACTTCGTCGTCATTTCCCCTTCCTTGCTCTTCCGCTCTCTTTCTCAGTCGTTCCCCTTTCCTCATTCTCCATTTCTGATTTTCTCTTTGTGTAGCCAAACCCCCTTTTTTTTTTTTTTCCCATCTTCTCTCGCTCCTTGCTGCCGCCTTCTTTTTCTGCTTCTTCTTCTACTTTCTCCTTCTTCTGTTATCTGGTTTTCTCTTTTTGCCACTCTCTCTCTCACTCTTTTTCTCCTACTTCTTCTCCTTCCTTTTCTCTTCTCTACCGCCTATCTCCTCTTTCCAGATTCAATCCCCCAAAATTCTCTCCCCCTCTCCTTTGATTGTCTAACCCTTAATCCAAAGGCCAGGATCTTCCCTTTGATCTCCTTTCAATCCATCTCATACGATAAGAAAAATAAATAAAAACTACTACCCAATTCATATTCTAAGCCCAGATCCAAACCCATTAGCCTATATCCTAAATACAATCTGAACTAAACCCAGCCCAAACCCAATATTCTAAATCCTAAAACCCAAGGCTAAAAACCCAAGCCCATTTTAGAAAACAAAAATTATCATAAACCTAAGCCCACTAAAACAAAACCTATTGACACCTAATCTAAACCCAGTTCAAACCCAATATTCTAAATCCTAAACACAAGTCTAAATTAAATCAACCATTTTTTCTTTTTTTTGCATATTTTTAGATTTTTTTTCTATTTTTAACGATTTTTCCAATTTTTTTCATAATAACCAAAAATGATAGGGAAATTCTAGCATGACCTAAATTGACAAAGATGCCCCTGATAAGAAATAGGCCAAAATGGGGGTCTTACAGAATGCCCCTCTTCGGCCGAAGTTCAAAGTGAATGAGGGCGAAGAAAAGAAAAGACTGCATTTTGGTCCATGGACAATTACAAAAAACAAAAAGATGGGGAAACAGAACATTCTGACTAGATGTTCTGTCAGAGGAATCAGCGTACCTGACTAGGCGCTGACGAGGAAAAAAAGAATTTAATCGGAGCGCTTGACTAAGCATTATAATGAGAAACAGAACATTCTGACTAGATGTTCCGTCAAGGAATCAGCATACTTGACTAGGCGCTGACAAGGAAACATTAATCTAATCGGAGCGCTTGACTAAACGTTTCGACGAAGAAAGGAGCAAAAAATGGAGTGCTTGACTAAGCATTCCGATGAGAAACAGAACATTCTGACTAGATGTTCCGTCAAGGAATCGGCATACCTGACTAGGCGCTGACGAGAAAAAATGAATCTAATCGGAGCACTTCACTAAGTGTTTCGACGAAGAAAGGAGCAAAAAAAAAATAGAGTGCTTGACTAAGCATTCCGATGAGAAACAGAACATTCTGACTAGATGTTCCGTCAAGGAATCAGCATACCTGACTAGGCACTGACAAGGAAAAATGAATCTAATCGGAGCACTTGACTAAGTGTTCCGATGAAGAAATGAGCAAAAAATGGAGTGCTTGACTAAGCATTCGATGAGAAACGGAACATTCGACTAGATGTTCCGTTAAGGGAATCAGCGTGCCGACTAGGCGCGACGAGGAAAAATGAATCTAATCGGAGCACTTGACTAAGTGTTCCGACGAAGAAAGGAGCAAAAAAATGGAGTGCTTGACTAAGCATTTCGATGAGAAACAGAACATTCTGACTAGATGTTCCGTCAAAGAATCAGCATACCTGACTAGGCACTGACAAGAGAAAGATCAGATTAGAGCGCTTGACTAAGCGTTGTAATAGGAACCAAAACATCTGACTAGACATTTGACAAGCCCGAATCATCTGCCAAGGTGTTCGAGAAGAACAATCTGATCACCCGCCAAGGTGTCTGATGACAACTAATCAAAACACCCACCAAGGCGTCTGACGAATACAATCGGATTACTTAACTAAGCACTCCGATGGTAAACAGAAATCAGAATCACCCCTCAAGGTATCTGACAAACATAATCGGAGCATTTGACTAAGTGTCCTGACGGCTAATAAAGATCAGAATCACCCCTCAAGGTATCTAACAAACAAATCAGAACACTTGACTAAGTGTCCCGACGGTAAAAGGAAATCAGAATCACCCCTCAAGGTATCTGACAAACACAATCGGAGCACTTGACTAAGTGTCACGATGGAAAATAAAGATCAAAATCACCCCTCAAGGTATTTGACAAACACAAAGACAAATACAATTGGAACACTCGACTAAGTGCACCGACGGTAAACAGAGATCGGAATCACCCCTCAAGGAATCTGACAAACACAAAGACAAACACAATCGGAACACTCGACTAAGTGCGCCGACGGTAAACAGAGATCAGAATCACCCCTCAAGGTATCTGACAAACACAAAGACAAACACAATCGGAACACTCGACTAAGTGCACCGACGGTAAACAGAGATCAGAATCACCCATCAAGGTATCTGACAAACACATCGACAGACACAATCAGAACACTCGACTAAGTGCACCGACAATAAACAGAGATCAGAATCACCCCTCAAGGTATCTGACAAACACAATTGGAGCACTTGACTAAGTGTCCCAACGGCAAATAAATATCAGAATCACCCCTCAGGGTATCTGACAAACATAATCGGAGCACTTGACTAAGTGTCCCGACGGTAAATAAAGATCAGAATCACCACTCAGGGTATCTGACAAACACAATCAGAGCACTTGACTAAGTGTCCCGACGACAAATAAAGATCAGAATCACCCCTCAAGGTATCTGACGAACACAAAGGCAAACCCAGTCGGAACACTCGACTAAGTGCACCGACGGTAAACAGAAATCAGAATCACCCCTCAAGGTATCCGACAAACACATCAACAGCACAATCGAAACACTCAACTAAGTGCACCGACGGTAAACAAAGATCAGAATCACCCCTCAAGGTATCTGACAAGCACAAAGACAAACACAATCGGAGCACTTGACTAAGTGCACCGACGGTAAACAGAGTTCAGAATCACCCCTCAAGGTATCTGACAAACACAGTCGGAGCGCTTGACTAAGTGTCCCGACGGCAAATAAAGATCAGAATCACACCTTAAGGTATCTGACAAACACAATCAAAGCACTTGACTAAGTGTTCCGATGGCAAAAATAACATCAGAATCACCCCTCAAGGTATCTAACGACAACATCAACAAACACAATCGAAAACACTCGACTAAGTGCACCGACGGTAAATAGAGATCAGAATCACCCCTCAAGGTATCTGACGACAACATTGGCAATGGACAACAAGGCCTTGATAGCCACCTCAGGTTAGAACGTTTACTCACCACAGCACAGAAAAAAAATTCTCAAAGAGTAGATCATCCAACATTTTGACATTGACAACCTTGAGATGATCATTAAATCAAAGACTTAGAATTATCACAAGGACTACCAATGAGACCACGAGTGAAGCAAATAGCTGGATGAATCCGGTCAGACTAAACACGGGATTATGAGGAGGGGTCCTTCCTACACTAAGGGAATGACAATGTTTGAATAGATTGTTCTATAAACAAATAATGCTTTGAATTTTGGGGGGATGCAAGACAAAATGAATTGATCAACTTTTGGATGAAACTCACTTGGAGAGGGGTGGTTCCTTCCTTTAGGAGAGATAATGGATAATGCTTTGAATTCTCATATGCTCGGCAGATCTCAATGGCTCCACACCTGATCAAATAAATGACTGGGTCTCACTATAGCAAAGGTACCACCAACGGGCCTGGGCATAAGGGTACGGTCTAAAACTCACAGAGAGCTACCAACTATATATTCGCTAAGCTTCGGGTCACCTTGCCCTAGTGTCTAAATTCATAACTACACAATATTTAACAGGTCGACGACTATTTGAACCCTCACTGAAAGTAACCTTAAGGAGACACAGCCCCACACCAACGTTAAGAACAACACCAAACAACGTTTCTCCTCATGTAAATGCCCAGATTAAAATAAATCCCAGCAAGCTATAAACTTAATGCTGAAGCAGGCATGATGTCTGGGCCTAAAACCTCTAGGTCTATAGACAAGCATGATAATGAAAGGTCCAACTGGACTGATGAGAATACTGCCCAAATGGGTCAACCATTGAGAGAGTGAGGGTCTACCATGTAGAATGATGAACTCACTGGAGAATCACCATTTAAGGCTTATTGAGGACAAGGGCTCTTGGAATTCTTGGACGTCGTTGAAGTACGCAATCAAAGGATTTCACATGCTTACCAAAGAATCAACTCCATGAGTGTGCTAGCGCGCCCCAGCAAGAAAACATTGCACTAGCGCGCTCCTATACTGACGTCTCGCGCTAGGCGCTCATCTGTTGCTTGGTTGCTTGCTGGGCGCGTTAGCGCAGTAGTTTGATTGCCTGATCTATGACCACCTGATCTACGACCACCCTGCGGTCGAGCTGATCTATGACCACCCTTGCTTTGTTTTCGCTCCGCTCGTGCGTGGCACTCCTTGCTTTGTTTTCGCTCCGCTCGTGCGTGGCACTCCTTGCTTGGGGAGCGGCACACGTTGGAGCATCCGAACAAAGCAGCAGAGGCTGTTGTGGAAGAGACAGCAGCAAAAGCACTAGTCTCCAGCCAGATTATTGGCGCAATTGTTATTGCAAAATAGTGACGTACTCACGAGAGATGACGTCACAAAGACGTGATTAAAGGAAAGGGCTTTATGATGGAGGCTCTTGAAAATCCGTCGGATTGATGGACAAGAGAAAGAGCCCATTAGCCGAAGGGAAATAATCTTCTGATGATGATAAAGTGATGAGACCACCTCCTGGAGAGGCTGGATGTAGCAGCCATAATCGAAAATCTAGACCAACCAACGCCGTGAAACACGACAAATAACTGGGCTCACAAACATGCTCCAAAGGGATACGCCACCCAACATCCTGACTTTGAATATTTCTATTTTTTTTCCTTTCATTTTTTTTCTAAATAGGTGTGGTTATTACTCAGAGTACCACTTCACAAAACAAATAGACTTACCACAAACTCCTGGGGGAAATGCCTTCACTGTAAGGCACAAAAAGATGAGCAAGCTCGTCACCAGACTTCAAAGGAAAGTACCTCCCAACATCCTCACTTCTGCACATTTTCTCTTGATTTTCATTATGTTCTTCTTTTTTTTTTTTTTTTTTTTTTGAATGGATGTAAAGATTACCCCAAATGCCACTTCACAAAATGAGCAGGCTCACCACCAACTCCTGGGGGAAATGCCTCCACTGTAAGGTACAAAAAGATGAGCAGGCTCGTCACCATACTTCAAGGGAAAGTACCTTTCAACATCCTCACTTCTACACATTTTCTCTTGATTTTCATTCTATTTTTTTTTTTTTGAATGGATGTAAAGATTACCCCAAATGCCACTTCACAGAATGAGAAGGCTCACCCCCAGCTCTACAAACAATGCCTTCATGTGAAGCACAATAATATGAGCACGCACACCTCCATACTCCAAGGGAAAATGCCTCCCAACATCCTCTATATTTTTTGTATTTTTTTCTATCTTTTTTTTTTTCTTTCTTTCTTTCTCTTTTTTTTTTTTTTTTTTTTTTTTTTTTTTTTTTTTTGGATGTGGGGGCTATACAAATACTGCTCCAGACTGACCAAACACTTCTTCACACTGGAAACAAAACCTCTCTGCTTCTTGAAGCTAGCTCGAAGTGAAAACTCTCAAAAATGGCATCTCTAATTCGACAGGAAGTACTGTCTCCATGTCGTAAACCAAAGAAATGAGATGTTGCCCCAGTGGGAGTCCTAAACCTTCACATTCTTTATGTTGCTTCAACTGCCCCAATTCATCTAAGGATGGTAAGGACAAGACCTATGTTTGATAATCCAAAAATTATTGCACAACTCCTGTGTCTTGCCCCAATCATGCTGCCCCTGATCCAAAATCAACTCACAAGACACCCCAATGTCAATAAAATACTCCTGTAAGAAGCTTGAGCATGTGGGTACTCTTCTATCCCAAAATTTATCATTTGAAGTCTTCACGGACGGGTTGGGCTTTCTTTTCTTTTAAGGCCAGGTGGAGTAGAAGTTCAGGTAATGGCCCATCATCCAAATCATCATCAGAATTAGAATTAACAGAGGAAATGGAAGAGGAAGAAGCAACAAGCTTGGAAAAATTGGAATTTTTTTTTGAAGTAAGCTAGCTTAGTAAAGAAATCCCAACTGGGACAAACTTGACATTTGATATAACAGACTTGAACTGGACTGTCTATAAACATGTTGTACTTAGGCCCAGACATGGCTGACCTATCAGTTTCAGATGATAGCAAGTTGGGACAAAATGAATCCGTCTGAGCACCTCAATTGGATACAACACTGCTAGTGAAAAAAAACAATTGTTGTGGGGCCTAGTCTCTGTTTCGATTTCCACCAATAAGAGTCATCACGTCCACCTGACAAATATTGGTATTTATCATTCAATTCCTTGCCCCTGTTGGGACTATTAATGCTCATTATTGAATTACCTCACTGTTGGGCATGATGGAACACAAAGTTCTCTTGAACGTGGATATCGGAAGGTGGGTGGGTCAATCCTAGGAATCCGAGATCAACTTTGATAGTCAGGGAATTCAAGGATATCATTCATCTGGGCCACTTGGCCCCTCAAAGGTTCATGGTTTCTTGATCAATGGAATATTTGAGATCATACTTAGCATAACAGTAATGACTCCGAGAAATCTCCTAGAGGAAGGATCCTTGACTCAGGAGGACAGAGAAAATCCTGATCTAGAAAAACAATGATGCAGAGGAGTGGAGAAAATAATTAACTTGAGAAAAGTCATTGGCTAGCTCGTGATCGGGACCTTGACTGACGAATATCCTAGCATTGAACTGACTCTTAAGGATGGAGACATCAGTTGACTGAGAGAAGTGACACTGACCAACTCTGAAGAATGGAGACTTGATTAACTTAATTGATCACAGATCTGAATGACTCATAAAAATAAATAAATGAACAAAAAAGAAATTGAATTGGAAAATATATAAACATACACAAGCAAGGATGACTCGACCAAACAATTGTTAACTCACTTGTAGTATGAGTAAAATCAAATATATTTTGGTCGGATTTTCCAAATCAAACAATGTTGTGCCCTTTGGATAATGGACAACATGCACCTTTACCAAGTTACACTTTTGTCCCATAATCCAAAGACGCAAAACTGGTTCGACCTAGAAAATTCAAACAAAATATGCTGATTTGAAAGATAAATTCAAGCGATCAGCAAGCATAAGGTCACCAAGAAGAGACAAAACTATGGACAGTTCTTCTATCACATAATCAATTCAGAATAAATTACTTGGTTTGCTCTCGAGGTTGATACTCCAAACATAGAAGGTACAACATACAGGAGACGAAAATATACCGAGTGATCAGCATAGTTTCGCATACCCACGTGTTGAGCCATCTATGCAAGTGTGTCAACAAGGAGAACAAATCATGTTTCGTTTATCACAAATTGGGTGTGATAGGCAGTATAAGTCTATAGCATTATTCTTTCTTGTACCCCAAGATGATGTCAGTGTAGAGACCTAAATGTAGGTTCTATGTCAAATGATGCATGATAGGTGGTTATAGGACTGGCAGGCTACCTTGACGGGATGCAAAATATACCTATCACCCGTATAAACGGAATGAGTCGCAGGTACGGGCATCCTTTATATACCCAAAGGTACTAGATCAAGGTTGTGGCTTCGTCGGAGGGCTGCCCAAAATATTCATAATGGGTCCGTTCCAACTAACCACAAGGTTTGGTTGATCTCATCCTCACAAATGCAATGCAAGATGCAAAAATGAAAATTAACAAACAAGTATTTACAACCACCTAACAACCAAGTATTTACAACAAACTAAAACAGTTATTTACAACATGTTATATACAAGAGTCTACAACAAATTAAACCACAGGTATTTTCAATAAGTTAAGAGGCAAGAATTTACATTTAAACAACATATAGGTATTTACAACATGCAACGAGTATTTATATGAAACACGAAATGCAAATATTTAAGCTAAAATACATGTGTTTACAAGAGATAAAAATACAATACTATACATCAAGAAAACCCACAAAATACATCGACCTAAACATATAAAAGAGGAAAGGAAAGGAAAGGACAGAATTCGGAGTCTGACATGAGTCTCCAGTGGAGTCGCCACTGTGAAGACAATAGATTTTCATATGATCCTCCACGAAATCAAAATTAGGCTCTCGCCTTGGTTACTTTTATCCATCCACGCCAATGGACGGAGTAAAATATGGAGTCACCACCTAGATAAGGTCTAGGACCTATAAATGGTCTCTCACTTGGAGAGACACTATGACTCATGCTCAATGGATTGGCTTATAGTCTTACCAGAGAAGGGTAAGTGTCAAGTTACGAGTTGGGAAGGTGTTAGGCACCCAACTCGCCCGGTCAATGGACCGGTCTCCTTCTGTCCTATCCTTTCCTGCATTCTTAAAACTTATGTATGTTCAGGTTGTTCAATTTAGCCTAACTAGGCAAATGGGGAACCCTAGACCAAGTTTCTAAGTTGTTCTAACTTAGGGTGCTGCCACAAAGATTTGAAAAATAAAATACAAGTCAAAAGACAATAAATGGATCAATGAACAAATGAATGGATAAAAAAAATGAAATAATCATGAATAAACAAATAATGAATTAAAAGAATGAATAACATAGAAAATACAACAGATAATGGATGACCGAGCTCGAGATCAAGCCGCCTACGTATCCCTGTGCGGCAGGAATCAGGCCAAACGTAGTTCGTGCAGGTGTGATTGTGGTTGTGGTTGTGTGTGAGGTGCTCCCTTGACAAAGGAAGCACGTGTGACCGTGCGCGAAAGGGTGAACTACTCAGAGTTCTCTACTTCGCGCTGCCTACGTATCTCTTTAGAGAATCAGGTCAAACGTAGTTCCCAACAGTTAACGGGTTGTTAGACCCCACATGGCATTACTGGAGAGGTGCTCGGACCTCAGACGTACTCGGACCTCAACTCCTTGCACTCGGCAAGGCAAACACAAGAGGTACTCAGACCTCGACTCCTTGCACTCGGCAAGGCAAACTCAAGAGGTACTCGGACCTCGACTCCTTGCACTCGGCAAGGCAAACTCAAGAGGTACTCGGACCACAACTCCCCGCACTCGGCAAGGCAGCACTCAAGAGGTACTCGGACCTCGACTCCTTGCACTCGGCAAGGCAAACTCGTACTCGACCTCGACTTTGCACTCGGAAGGCAAACTCAAGAGGTACTCGAACCTCGACTCCTCGCATTCAGCAAGGCATCACTCAATATTTGAAAATGGTCGGTCCGCACACTAATTCCCAAACATGGGAGATGATTGGCCTAAGGCCAAAGACAAAACTGGGTAATTGCTAGGTTGGAGATCAACATGATCCCAACCGTCGCTAGATACATGAAGACAACACAATTTTTGTATTTTTCTTTGGGAAAGGGGAAAAACAATTATGTGACGAACCCTAATGGTTGAGCGGGCCCACGGCTTAGGCGGGACCCACCCCAGTCAACATGGGATATAATCCCAACAGAGATGAACTCACTAGAGTCCCTTTAATTCCTACAACGCTGGAGGGAAGGGACTCATACACTAAACTATTACAAACTGAAGTGGGGGATACATCACTTGAGGGTAGGGGTCATGCATTGAGCTAATCAGATAACACCATGAGAAAATAATTAACATACTTAAGCTATAAGCATGAATGAAATTCATCAAACATGTAATCAAAACATCATGTAAGCATGTAAGTATGTAAGCATATAACTAGCCATCTAGTAAATTCAAAGATATGACAAAAATTCAGCATGGGAAGGGAACGGGTTTAATGCAATTAGATCAATCTATTCAACCCAATATTAAAACCAAGCCAAGCATGGGGTCGAAATATGTTTAATAGAATTATACCGCTCCAAACAAAGGGTCAAACTGACCCATTATTATTAAGCCACTCCCACCATGGAGTTAAACCGGTCCGACACAAACACGATTTAATCAATCCTACACTGGGGCTGAAGTAGCCCATCACGATTTAATTAATCTCCACTAGGGCTGAACCAAGTCAGTACAAATAAACCAAACCCATTATGGGGTTCAACCAACTTAATACAATTAAACTAAATCCACCAAGTGGTTGAACCAGCTCAATCCCTAAAACCATTCCCATTATATCTCATACTCCAAGAAACCAGGGAATACAAAATCATAAACATGAAATATATTAAACTAGAAATTCAGAACTTAAAGAGATAAAAGAAAAAGGACTTACCTGATTAGAGTATAACACAGTAAAGTGGGGTCCAATATCTCATATGGCTCACTTAGTACCATTATTTCACCAACACCGAATTGCTTCAAAAGGGAACATCAGCAACCAACCTTTGAATCAGATTACACTATTGGAATAATTCTTCCAACCAAAGCATTGAGCTAATCCAGTTCATTTTTCTCCCAAACCATGCCATCCCCAAATTCATTCTCATCGGATAAGGGACAATATGCTCCACAATGGGAAAAAAAAACATCATTGCTATGTCATCATTTGTCCTTGGAGTTTTCACATGAACTAGCATGATTCCTCAAGTTCACATCATCTGGCTTCCCACCCTCGAATTCATTTTTTTTTGGAGCAGTAACATTACCAAAATCAGAGGGCACTGGCACATCCTTACCATTGAAGCTATAGCCCCAGTCTCCACCAGCAGAAGCCATCTGCTCAGTGGCTCACTTGGTTTCCTTTTATTTCTGTGATCTGAAACAAATGAATCAGCTCCACCCCAATCATCCTACAGAAATTTTAATTCCGGCTTCACCATATTGATCATACATAGCCATCCCTTCTCATCTGATAGCACCTCTGATCCGAATCATCAACAATGATCGCCCAAATCATCAACAAATCCCACTCTTTCTCTCGCAGCCGTAGCCCCTCTTCTTCTCATTCCTCTTTCTTCTCCATCTCCTTGCCGCAGCCCTTCACCTCTTATTACGAATTTCCTCCATTCATAGCAGCAGCAGCCTCTATTTCTTCTTCATGCTTTTCTTCTTCCCGCAGCTTCAACTGAACCCCTCTTTCAACTCTTGATTTCTCTCACATCTTGCAGGAGCGGACCGACAAATCCTTTTCTCTCTACATCTACTTCATCAGCCGCTACAGTTCAACCCTCTTACCTGTCTCTTCCTCTCTCTCCATCTCTTTTCTCTCTTTGATTTCCTCTGATTTTTTCTCTTCCCTCTCACTCTATTCCTTACCCAACAGCCTTTTCTCTCCTTGTTTCCACTCCCTCACAGTCCCTCTTTGTTCTCCATTTCTTCTCCCAATTCCTTCTTAAAATCTGCTGCAACTCTTCCGTTTCCCACCCCATTTTCTAGCCGCCATCAATTCTCCCATCTCCGTCTCTCCTTGCGGTTGCCCTTTCTCTTCTCTGCAACCTTGGACACAAGCTTTGTCTTGAGGAAGATGGGTTGCGATGCAGGCAACACACCCTTGCCTAAGACCTTGAAGTAACCATACTGAGTCACGTCGATCAGGGGTGCGTTTTCAGGTGAAGCTTTGTCCTTCACCTCTTGAGGAATCAAAGACCAAAGCTTGTCGATGTTGACAATGGGGCAGTAGAACTTGTTGCGGAGCTTGTGGAAGTATTGCATACCAACCTTACCGAAGTAACCAGGATGGTATTTATCGAACAAGATCCTGTGGTGGTGCATACCACCAGCATTACCCCGGCCACCAGGATGTTTCCTGTGCTTGCCAATTCAACCATGGCCGGCAGAAACATGCCCTCTCTTCTGCCTGTTCTTCTTGAACTTCATCGTCATTTCCCCTTCCTTGCTCTTCCGCTCTCTTTCTCAGTCGTTCCCCTTTCCTCATTCTCCATCTCTGATTTTCTCTTTGTGTAGCCAAACCCCCTTTCTTTTTTTTTTTCCATCTTCTCTCGCTCCTTGCTGCCGCCTTCTTTTTCTGCTTCTTCTTCTACTTTCTCCTTCTTCTGTTCTCTGGTTTTCTCTTTTTTCCACTCTCTCTCTCTTTTTTCTCCTACTTCTTCTCCTTCCTTTTCTCTTCTCTGCCGCCTTTCTCCTCTTTCCAGATTCAATCCCCCAAAATTCTCTCCCCCTCTCCTTTGATTGTCTAACTCTTAATCCAAAGGCCAGGATCTTCCCTTTGATCTCCTTTCAATCCATCTCATACGATAAGAAAAATAAAAAAAAACTAGTACCCAATTCATATTCTAAGCCCAGATCCAAACCCATTAGCCTATACCCTAAATACAATCTGAACTAAACCCAGCCCAAACCCAATATTCTAAATCCTAAAACCCAAGGCTAAAAACCCAAGCCCATTTTAGAAAACAAAAATTATCATAAAGCTAAGCCCACTAAAACAAAACCTATTGACACCTAATCTAAACCCAGTCCAAACCCAATATTCTAAATCCTAAACACAAGTCTAAATTAAATCAACCATTTTTTCTTTTTTTGCATTTTTTTAGATTTTTTCTGTTTTTAACGATTTTTCCAATTTTTTCATAATAACCAAAAATGATAGGGAAATTCTAGCATGACCTAAAATGACAAAGATGCCACTGATAAGAAATAGGCCAAAATGGGGGTCTTACACATGTCTTAAAGACTATTACCCTCTCCCTAGAATTGATAGACAGCTTGATGCTACCGTTGGTCTTGGCATGCTATCCTTTTTAGATACTTATTTGGGCTACAACCAAATTAAAATGTATAAACCTGATGAAACTAATACTGCGTTCATAACCAGTAGCGGTTTGTATTGCTACAATGCCATGCCCTTCGGTCTTAAAAATACTGGTGCTACGTACCAACTACTTTTCAATAAGGTGTTCGCCGATTAAATCGACAGAAATATGAAAGTCTATGTGAATGACTTCTTAATCAAAAGCAAGCAACCATCTCGTCATTTAACCAACTTGGAAGAAGCTTTTGCGATATTACAACAGAATAAAATGAGCCTTAACCCATCTGAATGGGCCTTCGGCATCGAGTTAGGGAAATTCCTAGGATTTATGGTCTCCAGCAAAGGAATTGAATCTAATCCAGCAAAGATAGAAGCCATAATGAACATGTCACCTCCTACCAAACCTAAACATGTCCAAGAGTTGATAGGATGCATAGCCACCCTGGGCAGGTTTATGTCAAGAGCGGCAGATCGGTGCCTACCATTCTTTAAAACCCTAAAAAGAGCTAAGCGATTTGAATGGATGCCAGAATTCCAAAAGTGTTTTGACGAGTTGAAGGAATTCCTGATGTCGCCTACCCTACTTGCCTATCCAGAAGTCGACGATCAGCTTCAACTCTATCTCGCCGTCTCGCCTGAGGCTATCAGTTACGTTCTTATAAAGGAAGTCGACAAAGTTCAGTGGCCGGTATACTATGTCAACAAGGTTCTTCTGGACGAGGAAACAAGATACAAACCAGTTGAGAAATTGGCCTTAGCCCTTGTCTCTGTGCTTGCAAGCTTCGAACTTACTTCCAAGCCCATACCATCTTAATCTTAACTAACAAACCGCTCAAGAGGATCCTCGCCAGGCTTGACATTTCGGGGTGGTTGGTATATTGGGCCATCGAACTCGGTGAGTTCGACATACAATACCACCCTAGAATTACAATCAAAGCACAAGTACTAGCAGATTTCCTTATAGAAACGTCAAACGATGACAGCGTCGACATCGAAAAGATGCTAGCAGAAGAAGATGGCGAGTGAATGCAGAAAAAGGAGAAGACGGAGGTTTCGTCGACATGGACCTTATTTGTAGATGGTTCCTCATATGACCAGCACTCAGGGGCCAGGGTAGTCCTCACCAGTCCAAAAAATTTAAGAGTGCAAGTTGCTCTACGGTTTGAATTCCATGCAATAAACAACTAAGCTAAATATGAAGCCTTGTTAGCTGGACTCAGATTGGTGAAACTCCTGATGGTATGGGGACTAGACATTTACAGCCACTCACAAGTCTTTGTAAGATAGATCAAGGGTGAGTATGAAGCTAAACAACCACACATGCTTGAATATTTGGCAAAGGCCAAGTCGAAAGTAGCACAGTTCGAAGACTATTAAATCAGCAATGTGGACCGTGTGCACTGTCACTCCTCATGGCTGAAGACTTAACTGGACTCGACTCCTCAGTTTACATTGATATATTGAAAAAATCCAACATTGCTGGTGACCCCAAAGTTCATCAAGTCGCTAGAGAGACGACTTGGATAGATCCAATTAAGACTTACATCAAAACTGGCGAGTTACCCGAAGACCGTCTCGAGAGATGACGAATTCAAGCAAAGTTCAGAGGATACACTATCCTTGACAATAAGTTATCCCCTAAGTCTTTGACTAGTCCCTTCCTACTATGCCTCACACCCGTACAAGTCGACAAAGTAATGTGGGAAGTACATGCTGGCATATGCAGCAATCACCTCAGAGGTCGTGCCTTATGCCAACGGCTGTTACCACAAGGCTACTATTGGCCAACAATGATGGCTGACTGCACGGATTTCATAGCCAAATGTGAGGCCTGCAAGAACCACACTACAATGAGTCATTTACTTGTAAATGAGTTACAACCTGTCTCCAGTCCACTTCCTTTAGCAATGTGGGGGATTGACATAGTCGGCCCCATGCCCGGGGGCAAGTCATCCAAGAAATTCTTTATAGTAGCCGTGGACTACTTCTCAAAATGGGCAGAAGCAGAAGCTGTAGTCAAAATCGATGCAGACAGAGTCGAAGCCTTCACCAGAAATAACATTATATACAGATACAGAATCCCCCAAGTCATTGTTACCGATAACGGACCATAGTTGATAGTCAACAGTATAAGGCATTTCTTAAAGGCTTTAACATTCAGCAACACTTTGTAGCAGTCTACCATCCGGAAGCCGTAGGCCAAGTAGAAGTGACTAACAAAACCATATCCTGAGGAATCGCTCTATGACTTGGACCCACTAAAGGCAAATGGGCTGACGAGTTGCCAAGTGTATTATGGTCCTACAGGACGACGAGCATAACTCCTACTAAAGAGACACCCTTCATGCTCATATATGGTGCAGAAGCGGTGGTACCCATCGAAGCTACCCACCCTACTATCTGCATCACCAACTACGATGAATTGCAAAACGATGAAGGTCTGCAAGCCAACCTAAACTTAATGGAAGAAACTTGTGATAAGGTGCGACTCAGAATATTAGCCTACCAGCAAAGGGTGGCCAGATATTACCACTCTCGCATTCGAGTTTAGAACTTTAAGGTCGGCGACTTAGTGCTCTGCTGCACCACTATCTCATAGCCCAAGCAACAAGGCAAACTAATGCCAATCTGGGAGGGACCATACAAAATAATCCATATAACGAGGCCTGACACCTATTATCTCGAGACATTGAAAAAGAAATACATCGAGAATCCATGGCACTCTAAGAATCTACGTAAGTTCTACCAATAATGTATTTGACTCTACTCATGTTAATGAATTGTCTTTGCATTACCTTTTTTAGCCTAACTAGATCCAATGTAATAAGTCGGCGTAAGCTGAACACAACTTAATGTGCGGATATCTTGACCCACGACATACTTGCACACGCTTCCCTTAGATGACCCATGTGCCCATGCCATTGGTCAAGCCACACATAACTTTCCGGAGAACAGAGTTTAACTCGCTTTGCCTAGGAACATCACTACATGGATCCAACTGCATGCACCATGCAATCACCTATGAACTCACAAAGAGTAAGCCAAAAATACTCAAGTTCATACTTTAAAAAAAAAACAAAAGAACTTGAACACTCATAGTCAACTACATTTTACTATTATTTACGATTGAACCGTGTTTAGTTCTTAGCAGCAGGCATACCCCCAACTCCTAAGAATTATGGGGCAAGGAAGAACGGATAAGCAACAATCACATGAGATAAAATTGAAAGGTTTAGAGAAAAGGGTTTATAAAATGACTCTTAAAAATACAACAATTTATGAGTTACAACACTTTACGCCCTAAGTGCCTTACCTCGGTGCCTTTGACGAGCCCTCTCTCCTCGCCTCTTTATACAATAGTTGTAAGCTCGTGACATCTTCAACAAGTTTTTTTGCGTCTAATACGGCTTGAAGTCACGCCTCCGCACTTTGTTGCGACATGACGCTATATAGTTTATCAAAATCAGGGGTATAGGTCTGATAATAAATTTCCCTGTTCCTCCTACCACCCATCAGTTGGCAGACTCACTCCTCAGCTATCGTAAGCTTTTCCTCTAGTCTGTCAGCACGCTCTTCAGCGGTAACTCTAAGATGCCAATCTGTGGTCTGTGGCACTCTCTACCAGTCACTCAGAAACTTCGCCCTATAACTCACGAAGCTCACTACACGCTTCCTTATGTTGATTGAGTATCCCCTGATGCTGACCTTCCAAACTGGCTAATCTGCCACGCAAGACACGTATGGTCGCCCTCCACGATTCTTCCTGTTTCTTGAAATGCTCGGTCAACACACCGGTCACTTCATCGTAGGCATTGCTAAAGTAACCCCCTAAAAGGCGGAGCGAGTTAACTTTGCCCTCTAGAGCGGTCACGCGAGAGATGAGCCTGTCCCGCTCCAATGTTGTATTATGGAGGTGAGTCTCCAAAATATGTCTCAAAGCAGGCTCACCAATCCACAACCGCTCGATCAAGGAGAGTCTCCTCCCTCATACACCTAAGGTGACAAGGCAAACATATAATCAACTTGCGATAGAAATAAACGCCACATCTATCAAAAGGCAAAGTTTATTTAATGTTAAGCAGATGTTTACAAATGAAGGAGCACAGATCACATCATTTTTTATCGAAATAAAAAAAAGAGAGAAGAGAGTGAGGAACTTCAGGGATCACGTGGCTCCACCTAGATGGCTTGGTCTGGCTGCATTTTTTACTCTGGCAAGGAGAAGGGCAGAACCAGATTCCATGGTAAAATGGCAATGAGGGGCTCCACTTCCAGGGCCAGGTCTATTTGGTCCTGCCCTAGAATTAATCCAGTATCAGTCCTCCCCGCGTGATCATCCTCACGCTACCCTTCACATGGAGTGTCACTCGCATCATCTCCCGTACCTTCTCCACCTTGCTCGGCCTCTTCTTTGGCCTAGTCCTTGCCTTCGCCTCCTTCTGAAGATTCCTCCCCTTCATCTTCATCCTCTTCGGGCTGGTCCAGTGGAAGGGAATATTCGGAGTAGTCAGCCTCGATCTGCAGCTTCCCTCGCAAGTAAATCTACAAATCCTTCTCTCCATCAAAGAAGTGTTTGGCACCTAAGCGGAGACGAAAGTCGGCCATGTCAGGGTGCCGCATGATATACTTCTCCAAGTCTGGAGATTTCTTGTATTTGTTCAGGACAGCCTCGACCCTGGCCGAAATGTTGGCTTTCATTGCCTCTAATTCAACATGGTTTCTCGTGAGTTGTCACACCCCAATTCTGCACTATTCAGAATGGTGTGATGAACCGCTAATAAACCAACGGTTTAACCAGGATCTCAAATAGGCTATCCCCGCATTATCTAAACTTACACACATCCATAATCATAATCAGAGTAAATACACAATAGCGGAAGTTTTATAATAACATGAACTGAGAACTAAAATGATATCATTAATTTAATAGCAAATTATTCTATTTTCAACTGAGACATAAATATTTAAATACCAAATACATGTCTTAATAAATCCAACAAAGAAACCTATAAAATATCTAATCAAATACACACGAGTTGCACTCGCAAGAGGAGTCGTGTGTATCCGCTTCAGCTTCAACCTCCATGGCTGCCACGTTCCCGTACGCAGACGCATTCATATAGTCTTCAACGGTATAACCTGCATCATCAACTAAAAATATTCGACGTCGAGGGGTGTGCACACATCACGACTCAGTGAGTAGCCAAAACAATGCAACAATACATATGCATGCACATCAATTTATATCTTTGGTCGGGTTTAAAGTTTGCAGTATGCTATAAAAAGGTTGAGGTAGCCAAAAGTCGCGTTTATTGACTCCGCCTCTATACACGAGTGTGTGACGTTACCCGAAGTTCACGTTTATCGTCAACTCACATGCACCCAATCATGAACATTATATAACAAAGGTTACGTTTATTGCTATATAGTGTCATACCAACACGTAAGCCCCTGTTGGCGAGGGCTGCAAACTGGGCTCGCAACTAACCAATCCTAATGCCAAACAGTATATCCAAGGCCTCACCCCAGCATCCCTCAGAATGCCCATAGAGATAGAGCTAAGGCCCCCCGGTAGAGTCAGAGACTACAAGGACCGAGACCACCTCCCCTGATACTCTACGACATAATAGTTCTGCTAAAGTAATGGCGATACGACGATGCCAATGCACAAGACTTGAGTTAGAGATAGAGCTAAAGTGCTGAGACCCGCCAAAGGTTAACGTTTATTGACGTTCTCATCACACCTCCCCTGATACTCGCTCGCATCAAGCACATCAACCACACACATACAAGCACATGCCTATTCCTATCATCATCATCATCATCATGTTATAAACGATAAAGTAAATATGCATGAACAAGTAATAGAAATATTGGATGGCATGCTGTATGCACATTACAAACATATTCGCATAGAATCAAGCATGGCATTGGACTCAATATATATAAAACAGTTTATTATTAACCAATTTAGTTTGGAGTTAAGGTTCCTCACCTTAGCTTGCTACAAGATACTTTTCCAAGCTTTAGAATCACCTTTGTAATGTTATTATATTGCTAGAAGACCTAACAAAGTCGATAAAATTTAATTAAAATTAATTCCTAGATTTAAAAACCATTCTGTTAACTGAGGGTCGATGCTAGGGTCGATGCTAGGGTCGATGGGTCTATCGACCCTCCCTTCTTTCTGGACTTCCCGAATGCTGAGGGTCGATGGTCAGAAACACCTAGGGTCGGATGGCCTATCGACCCTGGGTGCGACCCTCGGTGCACTTTGGTCTAATTTTCACTTTTAATCTATCCTTCATGTTTGGGGTCCTATGTCTTGCTTCTACATTCCATTCAACACTCATTCCATGGTCTGAAACCATGAATCATCCTCCTAGATGGCTTTCATGCATTCTCCTAGGGTTTTCCATGAAAACCTAACCATGGATGGATGGTTTGGGTTTCTCCGAGATCACTCTCTCTCCAATAACTATCCTAAGGTCTGTAGAAACTCATGGAATTAGTATCCATACCTAAGAAGATTAATCTTTCTCTGCAACTCTTCTCCTTTTTGCTAGGTTCTCTTCCTTGCCTCTCTTCTTCCTCTTTTCCTTCTCCTCTCTTTCTCTCAATTCAATTAGGGTTGTGAAAGGAGTGAAAGTGGCTTAGGGACGTCCTTTAAATAGGCTATAAATATCCTAAAATAAGTCCCTTTGAGATTAGGAAGGAATCTAATCGAAAATCTCGAAGTTTCCTAGTTTCTGTTTTCGGCAGGATCCGAGGGTCGATGGGAGGGTCGATGATCCCGTCGACCCTAGGGTCTTAAGCTGTCTGACCCTTCCTTCAAAACTGAGGGTCTAACTCTTTGTTTTGGGAGGTCCGACCCTGCTTAGCTGGGTATGCGACCCTTCCCCTAATTTAAGTGTTTTTGGGTCGATTTGATACCTGGGATCTCGATCTCCTTCACGCCCTTGGTCCATTTGACACGACCATGATGGGTGAACCTGGTTCAAGGTGGTAAGACCGGGTTAGATTGACACGGGTCTTACACGAATGCTGCTGCCAAATTCTCCTCTCCCTTCTTCTTTTCAGCCTTGAGTTGGAACTCCAACTCGGTGGTTTTCACCCTTAAAGCCTCCAGTTGGGAGTCAAGCTCCCTACCTCGAAGCCTTTCCATCGTAGTGGCCTGCTCCAAGTTATCCGCCCTTTGCCTTTCACTTTCAAGGGTCTTCTCAAGGCGTCCCTTCTTGGACGAAGCGAGCACATCATCCTCTTGAGACCGCCTCAAGTCCTCTTTAAGATTGTCCTGCTCTTTTGTGAGCAAGTCCACCATCTCAGAGAAGACACGTCTCGCTTCAATCGCGCCTTCTCTAGTCTGCTCGGCTAAGCGAGCACGCTCAAGGGCCTTGTCCCTCTTAATCCCCATCCTATAAACTTTGGCCACCCAGGGTTCTTCATGCTTTTTCAGCTCCATCATAGCATGGGTTTTCTATCAATCAATAATGATACCCAAGCCATTAAGACCTCAAAAAAAAATGATGAATGATGATGATGAAGGAAATAATAAGGCACGAGATTTACCCGGACAATATCCGTCTCTAGTATTTGGTAGATTTCAGGAGTTTCCTACCCCCTAAAGTATTCTTCCGTATTAGGGAGGCAAATCCCTTCTACTAGCTAGTGAGCTACCGAAGGCTCCAGGGCATTGGTCCCTCTTTTCAAGCTCCATAGTGGAAGGTGGATGTTGTTGGGGCTAGGCTCCCATTCTCGCAGTCGGGGTAAAAGATCGACACGACGACCTTGCCTTGAGGGACTAGCCGAAGGCCTAGTGTGTGGCAATTGACATTGAGGCGATAACTCTGTGATTTCCCTCGACCGCGGGATAGGGATCATTTCATGCCTTTGTTCCTGTTCTCTATGTAGCGGCAGATCTGGTGATGTCCGAGACTGCGACCTTGGAGGGACCAATATCTCTTTTTGCTCGCCCGTGCACTCTGTCCTTTCCCCCTGCTGATGTAATTTTGTGGGAGGAATGGTCGGTTCCCCATACTGGGGTAGGTCTGGGGGCGAGATCTCCTGAAGATCGTTCGACTCCTCCGCGGCAATGTCTTCTCCTAGAGAAACTCGCTCGGGTATCAGAGGAGGAAGCAGTGACTGAGAACCCGCTGGGGTCCTCGACGAAGACCCATCTCCTCGCCTAAGGGGTGGATTTGGTGGCAGTGGTCTTCATCACCCATGCCTTCTTGGCTGTACCTTTGCTCTTCCTGCTGACGGACCTCTTCTTAAGTCATTGGCTCACGAGTGCTCGTGCCACGACATCTATGTCTAACCTCTCGCGGCCCACTGTGATACCAGTAAAAGGAAGTATTAGTAGTAAGGAGAGGAAATTGTGAAACAATTAGTTTCCAGTCTTACCTTTGACTTGTGTGGGATCATCAAATACATACTGATCGTCCCCCGGTCCCAAAGTTGCCGGGGCAATCCACCACTGCCTTTGAGAGATCAATGTGCGAGATAGGATTACACGTTCCGATTATTTTGTAACTTTCTTCATCATAGTCACTCAACTGCTGGGTAAGGTTCTTTGGTGCAACTTCAGGAAACCCCCATATATTCGGGAGTGGCATAGGCCTTTTGTCAAGTCGACTGACAAAGAAAAACTTTTTCGCCCAGTGGTGGACTTTGTTCCTCACCATCGCTACTTTTGGTGCTCCCGAGCGTGCTTTCAAGAAATACCATCCTTTGGTCTTGCCCCCCTTGGGGTCATCCTTGTTCAGAATGAACAAGTGTCTAAACAACTCAACTGTGGCTAGCCTATTCAAATGCCTGAGCATCACTATGTAAGCAAGGATGTAGGTCTACGAGTTGGCATGGAGTTGTGCCGCGGCTAGTCTGTAGAATTTTAGGATCTCGACGGCCTCTCTAGGGATAGGGATCTTAAAGCTAGAGTCAAAGAATGCTAGGTACACGCACATCTCTGAGGTATTGGCTTCACAAGCTGCCTCATTTTCACGGGGTATGCGTGTCACACCCCAATTTCTACACTGTTCAGAATGATGTGATGAACCGCTAGCAAACCAACGGTTCAACCAGGATCTCGAGTAGGCTATATCCGTGTTATCTAAACTCCCATACATCCATGATCATAATCAGAGTAAATACACAATAGCGGAAGTCTTATAGTAAAACGAACTAAGAATTTACTGTGATATTAATAAGTAAATAGCAAATTATTTTGTATCAACTGAGACATAAGTAAATATCAAATACAAGTCTTTAATAAATCCAAATAAAGAAAACTAGAAAATATCTAATCGAATACACATGAGTTGCACTCGCAAGAGGAGTCATGTGTATCTACTTCAGCTTCAACCTCCATTGCTGCTACGTTCCCGTACGCTGGAGCGTTTACATAGTCTTCAACTATGAAACCTACATCATCAACTAAAATATTCGACATCGAGGGGTGAGCACACATCACGGCTCAACGAGTAGACAAAACAATGCAACAATACATATGCATGCAATCAATTCATATCTTTGGTCTGGTTTAAAGTTTGCAATATGCAATAGAAAGGTTTAGGTAGTCAAAGGTCGCGTCTATTGACCCCGCCTCTATACACAAGTGTGTGACGCCGCCCGAAGGTAACGTTTATCGTCGACTCACAAGCACCCAATCATGAACATTATATAACAAAGGTTAACGTTTATTGCTATATAGTGCCATACCAACACGTAAGCCCCTGTTGGCGAGGGCTGCAAACTGGGCTCGCAACTAACCAATCCTAATGCCAAAAAGTGTATCCAAGGCCTCACCCCAGCATCCCCTCGGAATGTCCATAGAGATAGAGCTAAGGCCCCCGGTAGAGTCGAGACTACAAGGACCGAGACCACCTCCCCTATACTCTACGACATAATAGTTCTGGCTAAAGTAATGGCGATACGACGATGCTAATGCACAAGACTTGAGTTAGAGATAGAGCTAAAGTGCTGAGACCCGCCAAAGGTTAACGTTTATTGACGTTCTCACCACACCTCCCCTGATACTCGCTCGCATCAAGTACACCAACCACACACATACAATCACATGCCTATTCCTATCATCATCATCATCATGTTATAAACAATAAAGTAAATATGCATGAACAAATAATAGAAATATTGGATGACATGTTGTATGCACATTACAAACATATTCGCATAGAATCAAGCATGGCATTGGACTCAAGAAAATAGAAAATAGTTTGTTATTAACCAATTAGTTTAGAGTTCTGTTTCCTCACCTTAGCTTGCTAATAGATACTTTTCCAAGCTTTAGAATCACCTTTATATTGTTATTATATTGCTAGAAGACCTAACAAAGTCGATAGAATTTAATTAGAATTTATTTGGAATTTAAAAACCATTCTGTTAACTGAGGGTCGGAGGTAGGGTCGGAGTCCTGATCGACCCTGGGTGCGACCCTCCCCAAACTCTGAACTTCCCGAACACTGAGGGTCGATAGTTAGGATCACCTAGGGTCGGATGGTCATCGACCCTCGGTGCGACCCTCGGTGTACTTTGGTCAATTTCCCTCTTTTAGTCCATTCTTCGTGCTTGGGATCCTATGGCTTGCTCCTACATTCCATTCTACATTCATTCCATGGTCTGAAACCATGAATCATCCACCTAAATAGCTTTCATGCATTCTCCTATGGTTTTCCATGAAAACCTAACCATGGGCTGATGGTTTGGGTTTCTCCGAGATCACACTCTCATTAATATCTAACCTAAGGTCTGTAGAAACTCATGGAATTAGTATCCATACCTGAGAAGAATACTCCTTCTCTGCAACTCTTCTCTTTTGGCTAATTTCTCTTCCTTGCTTCTCTTCTTCCTCTTTTCCTTCTCTTCTCTTTCTCTCAATTCAATTAGGGTTGTGAAAGGAGTGAAAGAGGCTTAGGGACGTCCTTTAAATAGAGTAGGAACATCCTAAAATAAGTCCCTTTGAGATTAGGAAAGAATCCCACTCAAAAATTAGGAAATTTCCTAATTTCAGTTTCGGAGGCAACTGAGGGTCGATGGGAGGGTCGATGATCCCGTCGACCCTAGGTTTCTAATGAGTCCGACCCTCCCTTCAAAACTGAGGGTCTGACTTTCTGTTTTGGGGGGATCCGACCCTCCTTGGCTGGGTATGCGACCCTCCCCTTAAATTAAGTGTTTTTGGGTCGATTTGATACCTGGGATCTCGATCTCCTTCACGCCCTTGGTCCATTTGACTCGACCATGATAGGTAAACCTGGTTCAAGGTGATAAGACCGGGTTAGATTGACACAGGTCTTACAACTCCCCCCTACTTATAAAAATTTCGTCCTCAAAATTGTACGTACCTTCTGAATCAAATAAGTGAGGGTATTGCTTTCGCATAGCATTTTCTTCTTCCCATGTAATTTCTTCCATGTCTCTACTTTTCCATGTGACCTTAACATAATAGATATCTCGGTTGCGTAGACGTTGAACCTTTCGGCTGGTGATTTCTGTTGGTGTTACTTCGAATGTCAAATCATCGCCAAATCTGATAAATCTACTGTCAACACGTGCGTTGGATCCTTGACATACTTCTTCAATAGGGAAATGTGAAATACGTCATGCACACTTGACATAGATGGTGGTAGTGCTAACTGATAAGCCACATTACCACGCTTAGCTAGAATTTCATACGGCCCGACATATCTTGGACTTAGTTTCCCTTTCTGTCCGAACCTTTTCAATCCTCGCATAGGCGATACTTTCAAAAATACTTTATCACCTACAGCGAACTCCAGATCTCTGCGTCGAGTATCTGCATATTGCTTCTGACGGTTCTGAGCCGTTCTCACTCTTTCCTTGATAATGTCGACCACTCGGCAAGTCTCTTCAACAAATTCCGGTCCAACAATACTACGTTCTCCAACTTCATTCCAAAACAAAGGAGTTCGACACTTCCTGCCATACAGTGCTTCATAAGGTGACATCTGTATAGTAGCCTGATAGCTATTGTTATACGCAAACTCGATCAATGGTAACTTTTCATCCCATGATCCTTTGAAATCAATTACACATGCTCGTAGCATATCTTCTAGAATCTGAATTGTACGCTCTGACTGTCCGTCTGTCTGTGGGTGGAATGCAGTACTGAACTTCAACGTTGTACCCATAGCCTTTTGCAATCCTTCCCAAAACTTGGAAGTAAATCGTGGATCTCTATCGGATACAATGCTCTCTGGTACACCGTGTAATCGAACAATATTATCCACATACAGCTTTGCTAACCTTTCTAGAGTATACTGAGGTCGTATAGGTATGAAGCGAGCTGTTTTAGTCAGACGGTCCACAATCACCCAAACTGCGTCAACTACTCGAGGAGTCAGTGGTAGTCCCGTGACGAAGTCCATAGTGATGCAGTCCCATTTCCATGCTGGTTCCGGTAACGGCTGTAATAGTCCTGCGGGTCTTTGTCGTTCAACCTTTACTTTCTGACAATTTAGGCATTGAGACACGAACTTGGCTACATCTGCTTTCATTCCCCTCCACCAATATAGTTTCTTTAGATCATGATACATTTTTGTACTTCCAGGATGTATCGAATAGATGGTGGTATGGGCTTCTTTCATCAGTCGGTGTCTAATGTCCATACTTTCTGTTTCAGGTACACATATTCTTCCTTTGTATTTCAGTACCCTCTCTTCGTCCAAGGTGAACTCAGGATTAGTCCTACCTTTTTCGATATCTTCTTGTACTGTTCTCAGATAAGGATCTGATTTAATAGCTGTCTTCACTTCATCCATTATGTCTGGTATAATCTTCAAAGCGGCGAACATATTTGAAAACCGATGAATAAACCCTTGGTTGGCTGATCCATCCGTTGTGTCTATCACATACTGCTCGTTGCCGTGATTGAATACCATTCCGTAGTACACATTGCTGCAGTTGTGCTAACCTCTCCTTGCGATTTTATCATTGCTTTTCTACTTAACGCATCCGCTACTACGTTCGCTTTTCCCGGATGATACTGGATATCACAATCATAGTCTTTCAATAGTTCCAGCCATCTTCTTTGTCTCATATTCAACTCCTTCTGATTAAATAAATAAGTAAGACTTTTATGGTCCGACTTAATCTGAAATTTCTCTCCGTATAGGTAATGTCTCCATATCTTGACAGCATGTACTACTGCCGCTAACTCCAAATCGTGGGTGGGGTAATTTTTCTCATGTATCTTCAATTGTCTCGAGGCATAAGCAATTACTTGCTCTCCTTGCATAAGCACACATCCTAATCCCAGTCCCGACGCATCAATGTATAAAGTAAATGTCTGTCCTGGAACGGGAATAGTCAAAATCGGAGCGGATATCAATCTGGTCTTCAACGTTTGGAAACTCTTCTCACATTTATCGGTCCACACGAACTTTTCACCTTTCTTAGTCAAACTGGTGAGAGGTACGGCAATCCGGGAATAGTCTTCCACGAATCTCCGATAATAACCAGCTAGACCCAGAAAACTTCTAATTTTTGAAACGCTCTTTGGTGCTTCCCACTTTACAATAGCCTCGATCTTGCTGGGGTCCACTTTGATTCCTTCAGTGGATACTACATGGCCTAAGAAGGCGACTTCATTTAACCAAAACTCACACTTTGAAAATTTGGCATATAGCTTCTCTTTCCTTAAACGTTGTAGGGCGGCGTTTAGGTTCTTGATATGAGTTTCTTCGTCCTTGGAGTATACCAATATATCATCAATAAATACTATAACCGACGTATCCAACATATCATGGAAAACCCGGTTCATTAGTTCCATAAAAGTTGCTGGTGCGTTTGTTAATCCAAAAGACATGACCAAGAACTCATAATGTCCATATCTGGTCCTGAAAGCTGTCTTAGGAATATCACCCTCTTTAATCTTCAATTGATGATAGCCCGATCGAAGATCGATCTTAGAAAATACCTTTGCTCCTTGCAACTGATCGAACAAGTCATCGATCCGAGGTAGTGGATATCGATTCTTGATTGTCGGGCTTATTCAACTCCCGATAGTCGATGCATAATCGAATGCTACCATCCTTCTTCTTTACGAATAACACCGACGCTCCCCATGGTGATATATTGGGTCGAATATAACCCTTGTCCAGCAGTTCCTGTAGTTGCACTTTCAATTCCTTCCGCCCGGTAGGAGCCATTCCCGTAAGGTGCTTTTGATACTGGTGCGGCTCCAGGTACAAGGTCTATCACAAACTCTGTGGCTCGGTCGGGTGGTAATCCTGGTAGTTCCTCCGAAAATACGTCGGGATAGTCCCGCACGACTTCAATATCTTCCATTTGTGGTGCTTCCTTGGTTAGGTCGACCACTGACACTAGATACCCGACTGCCCCCTTCTCAAGGCACTTCTTAGCCTTTAGTGCTGAGAGTATGAGCTTGCGTCTACGGGGAAGTTTGGTTCCCAAAAAACTAAATTTTGCTCCTTCTTTGTCTTTAAATGTTAGCTTCTTTTCGGCACATAATAGGTTTGCAGAATGCCGAGCTAACCAGTCCATTCCCAAGATGACGTCAAAGTCTGCCATCTCAAGTTGTATCAAGGTTGCATCTAAGGTTTTCTCGCCAATGAGAACTGGACATGGTCCATAGCCTTTCTCTAATTCCACTTCTAACCCCATCGGTGACCGTACAAGTAATTTGTAGTCTAATGTTTTGATGGGTAAGTTTATCTTCTTTCCGAATGACACAGATATAAATGAATGAGTAGCTCCTGAATCAAAGAGTACTCCGGCGGGTATGCCATTTATAGGTACTATTCCTGTAATTTATTTAACTTAGTCTACATGCTCATACAATGTAATTACAACTTTAAAAGTTTCAGTCATACCGTGACCACATCGGGTGATGCGGAAGCATCCCTCGGATGTAACAACAGCATATACCCGTCCCTGATGGAACTGCTTCTTGGGCTTAGGGCACTCCCTTGCCATATGTCCCGGTTGGTTGCAGTTAAAACACTTTGGGCCTTCAGAATTTGGCTTTGGCTGCTGTTGAACTACTGGAGTAGTCCTGGGTGCAGCAGTAAAGCCCTGAGCACGGAAGGGTTTAAATGTCTTGTTGTTCCCTCCGTTGTAAGTATTTCCAGCTGGCCTTTTGATACCCCGGTTCTGTGTGAAATAACTCTCCTTCTGGCTCGATTCAATAACCCAAGCTATTTGGACAGCTTCATTGTAAATCTTCTTTTCTAAGCCCAGAACGTGCTCTCTGATGCTTCCTCTCAGTCCCGTGACGAACCTACGGGTTTTGGTGTCTTCTTCCTGCATACTAAGTGGTGCAAAGAAAAACAGCTCCTCATAACGCTGTTGATATGCATCCACTGACATCTGTCCCTGATATAGACTCAGGAACTCCTTCTCCATAGAATCTCTGAAGCTTCGTGGAAAATATTTCTCAAAGAAAGCTTCTTTATAAACAGCCCAAGTCAGTTGGGCGTGCTTGGTCAATAAGTAAGCCCTAGCCGATTTCCACCAATGATGTGCGTCACCCTTTAGCATGAAGGTGGCACATAATACTTTTTCTTCCTCTGTAATAGTCATCATGAGGAAATTTCTCTCCATCTCGTCTATCCAGTGTGCTGGCCATAATGGATCAGACGGTTTGCCGTTAAATTCCCCCGGGCTTCATCTTCAAAAATCTCTCAACCGGCCGAGAGTGATCCATCCGATTTTGGGGGTATGCCCCAAACATAGGGGGTGGATACTGATAATTAACCTGAGCTGCTTCCGGACCGGGTACTGGAATTTGTGCAGCAGGTTGTTGAGGTGTTTGAGGTGCTGGGTGGTTACCCACCGGTGCTGCACTGGCTTGTCCCGTCTGCATGGGTGTAGCATGAGCAGCCTGGAACATGATTCCCATTGCAACCCGCATTTGAGCCCGTGCGTGTTGCATCCTGCGAGCTAGGTTCATAACTACGGTTGCTAGTTCCAGTGGTGGAGGTGGAAAATTTATAGGATTTGCCTGACCTGGATTTCCTGAGACATGTACATCCTCCTGGCTAGTTTCCTCCACAGGTGGTGGTGGTGGAACTGCATTTCGGCTCTGTCTGGTTACTCTTCTTCTACACATATTTTCCTTCTGAGATGGGTGGTGCCTGAAAATCATCCAAAATAAGTGAGAAATCATTGATACTCCATGTAGGCACATTAACCGATGTAAATTTTCAAATTTCAATTCATTTTATAAAAAAATACTGTCTTTTCTATGCAGGGTCGATGGTGAGGGTCGATGGTATGTCCGACCCTTAGTATCCGACCCTGGAAATAACCTGTTCTTCCCAAGAGCTGAGGGTCGATGTGAGGGTCGATGGGTGTCCGACCCTCAGTTCCGACCCTTAGTTTTCTGTCAGATTCCCGAGAGCCGAGGGTCGATGGGAGGGTCGATCCGAGGGTCGATGGTTTTGGTCGAATTGTCCGACCCTCAGACCAAAAATCAGATTTTTAAGATCCGATTTTGAGTCATTTCTTATTATTTCCCTCCCGTTTCGACTCGTCTCTCCCCTCTGAGTTGCTACAGTGCCACTCCACTGTTTTTGGTCGGTTTGAGTCCGGGTTTTGACGTCCACGTCATCCATACAGGTATGTTCTCCCATTTTCACCTTTTTCTAGGTTTTCTTTTCTAGGTTTTTGCTCATTTAACTGGTATTCTTCAAATTAAACTTTTTCCAACCGTAAAAATTCGATTTTTATTGGGGGCTTTTGTTATTGGTGTCTCAAGGAACGAAAGCCCTCAAAAAATTTTGAGTTTCATCGGTTGGTTATCGAGAAACTTGGATTTTTGCTCGTTTGCCCTAATTTGTCGAAATTTTTCGATTTCTTGAAATTTCTTTAAATTGGTCTTCGTTAGTTCCAATTTCCTACTGTGTGAGTGTCGTAGGCTATGTTGGAACCTTCGTAAGTCCTCCTGCCCGCGTGTACGGGTGAAAAGTGAGGCTTTTGGCCAATTTACGTCGTTAAAATGTTAAATTTTGGATTTTTATCCTATTAACTCCTTGTCTCCCTTTTTCTTTCTTATCTGCAGATACCATGGCTCGTACCAAGATACCCAGAGTTCGTGATCCGCTTCGCTTCCGCTCCAACGAAGCCGAGGCACAGTATGCCGACTATGCTCGAAAGAAAGTGGAGGGTGGTCGTATGGTGAACTTGGCTGAGCTAGCCTTGTTCAACGTAGAGAGAGCATTTGGTGACATGGGGTGGCTCCCTGTCATCACTTACGACACGTGCACATGTCCGGATTTGGTGCGTCAGTTCTATTGTAATCTCCAGGTGGTGGGGAATTACAATGACGTTGAGAGGGGTCAAGAGTTGCGCATCACCAGCTATGTTAAAGGGGTGCACATTTCATTTGACTATCGACAACTGGCCGATCTGCTGGGCATTCCTTATGATGGCCCCATGGTGTACTGTGCGCCTGGAGAGCCCCAGTTTGTTTCCATGGAGATGAGGGCAGAGATCGACAATCAGCTGCTACGACCAGATCGCCGGGCATGAGAGCCCGTTACCTGCGTCCCAGCTCCACGGGTCTTCCGCAAGATTATCCAAAGATAATCCGATTCTACAGAGTGGGCACTATGAGAGGGTTTCTCAGCTGACCCACTTCCTGATATATAGTATCTGCACCAGACAGCCAGTCTGCCTTCCCTACATCATCATGCGGACCATGATTAGTGCTACATTGTCCGGTCATAGGGGTAATCTACCCTATGGACGCATGATTACTGTTCTTCTGACCCGCCTGGGGGTTGACTTGGTGGATGAGAAGATTCAGGAGAAGACCTTCTCGTCGCCCCTAGATTGGGAGGCTATCTGCAAGATGGGCATGCGGGATGCCCAAGTCAGTGATGAGGAGAGGAACGAGATTGTACGCCCTCACACTCGCATTGAGATGGTCTGCCGCTGCTAGAGCTCATGTGGATCCTGTCGATGATGACGACCGTTTGTATATGGATGTCGACTCGATACCACCGCCTTCACCTACGCATGCGGCTGGAGTTGGTACTTCTTCTGCGGCGGATCCTGTACCTGAGACTGGTCCTTCTCATGCGGCTGGTCCTTCACGCCCACCTTCTGATATGATGGAGATGCTGCAGGAGATCAGGGAGGCTCAGCGCAGATCTGATCTGAGGATGGAGGAGTTGCTAGCCGCCCAGCGCATATCAGACGCGTGGATGGGAGAGATCATAGAGGTTCAGCGGGCGACTGATAGGAGGGTAGCCGATCTTTCGACAAGTCTACAGAAGACCCAGACTCAGATAGCCTGGTTGACTAGAGTCTATGCCGAGGACTACGACAGAGACCGTGAGGCCCCGCCTCCTCCTTCACCTCCAGCTTCTTGATTGTACTTTATTTCCTTGTACTACAGAGTAACTGTCCGGGTTGTGGACTGTACTCTGCTTTAGTTATGTATAAACGTTTGTTTCTCTCTCATTGAATGTAAAATTGTTTCCCCTTTAATAGATGCATTATTCTCTTTTTAAATTTGGTCTCAATCATCACTTGTGCTTATAATGTGTTAATATTACTGTTTTTACTTTTATCCTATCTCAGTTCACAATTGTCTCGAATGTATGTTAGTTCAGCGGACAAGGCCTGAGATGCTCTAATACCAAGTTGTCACACCCCAAATTCCACACTGTTCAAAATGGTGTGATGAACCGCTAGAAAACCAACGGTTCAACCAGGATCTCAAGTAGGCTATATCCGTGTTATCTAAACTCTCATACATCCATAATCATAATCAGAGTAAATATACAATAGCAGAAGTCTTATAGTAAAACGAACTGAGAATCTACTGTGATATTAATAAGTAAATAGAAAATTATTCTGTATCAACTAAGACATAAGTAAATATCAAATACAAGTTTTTAATAAATTCAAATAAAGAAAACTAGAAAATATCAAATCGAATACACATGAGTTGCACTCGCAAGAGGAGTCATGTGTATCTACTTCAACTTCAACCTCCATTGCTGCTACGTTCTCGTACGCTGGAGCGTTTACATAGTCTTCAACTGTGAAACCTGCATCATCAACTAAAATATTCGACGTCGAGGGGTGAGCACACATCACGGCTCAGTGAGTAGACAAAACAATGCAACAGTACATATGCATGCAATCAATTCATATCTTTGGTCTGGTTTAAAGTTTGCAATATGCAATAGAAAGGTTTAGGTAGTCAAAGGTCGCGTTTATTGACCCCGCCTCTATACACAAGTGTGTGACGCCGCCCGAAGGTAACGTTTATCGTCGACTCACAAGCACCCAATCATGAACATTATATAACAAAGGTTAACGTTTATTGCTATATAGTGTCATACCAACACGTAAGCCCCTGTTAGCGAGGGCTGCAAACTGGGCTCGCAACTAACCAATCCTAATGCCAAAAAGTGTATCCAAGGTCTCACCCCAGCATCCCTCAGAATTTCCATAGAGATAGAGCTAAGGCCCCCTGGTAGAGTCAGAGACTACAAGGATCGAGACCACCTCCCCTGATACTCTACGACATAATAGTTCTGCTAAAGTAATGGTGATACGACGATGCTAATGGACAAGACTTGAGTTAGAGATAGAGCTAAAGTACTAAGACCCGCCAAAGGTTAACGTTTATTGACGTTCTCACCACACCCCCCTGATACTCGCTCGCATCAAGTACACCAACCACACACATACAATCACATGCCTATTCCTATCATCATCATCATCATGTTATAAACAATAAAGTAAATATGCATGAACAAATAATAAAAATATTGGATGACATGTTGTATGCACATTACAAACATATTCGCATAGAATCAAGCATGGCATTGGACTCAAGAAAATAAAAAATAGTTTGTTATTAACCAATTAGTTTAGAGTTCTGTTTCCTCACCTTAGCTTGCTAATAGATACTTTTCCAAGCATTAGAATCACCTTTATATTGTTATTATATTACTAGAAGACCTAACAAAGTCGATAGAATTTAATTAGAATTTATTTGGAATTTAAAAACCATTCTGTTAACTGAGGGTCGGAGGTAGGGTCGGAGTCCTGATCGACCCTGAGTGCGACCCTCCCCAAACTCTGAACTTCCCGAACACTGAGGGTCGATAGTTAGGATCACCTAGGGTCGGATGGTCATCGACCCTCGGTGCGACCCTCGATGTACTTTGGTCAATTTCCCTCTTTTAGTCCTTTCTTCGTGCTTGGGATCCTATGGCTTGCTCCTACATTCCATTCTACATTCATTCCGTGGTCTGAAACCATGAATCATCCACCTAAATAGCTTTCATACATTCTCCTATGGTTTTCCATGAAAACCTAACCATGGGCTGATGGTTTGGGTTTCTCCGAGATCACACTCTTATTAATATCTAACCTAAGGCCTGTAGAAACTCATGGAATTAGTATCCATACCTGAGAAGAATACTCCTTCTCTGCAACTCTTCTCTTTTGGCTAATTTCTCTTCCTTGCTTCTCTTCTTCCTCTTTTCCTTCTCTTTTCTTTCTCTCAATTCAATTAGGGATGTGGAAGGAGTGAAAGAGACTTAGGGACGTCCTTTAAATAGAGTAAGAACATCTTAAAATACGTCCCTTTGAGATTAGGAAAGAATCCTACTCGAAAATTAGGAAATTTCCTAATTTCAGTTTCGGAGGCAACTGAGGGTCGATGGGAGGGTCAATGATCCCGTCGACCCTAGGTTTCTAATGAGTCCAACCCTCCCTTCAAAACTGAGGGTTGGACTTTCCGTTTTGGGGGGATCCGACCCTCCTTGGCTGGGTATGCGACCCTCCCCTTAATTTAAGTATTTTTGGGTCAATTTGATACCTGGGATCTCGATCTCCTTCACGCCCTTGCTCCATTTGACTCGACCATGATAGGTAAACCTGGTTCAAGGTGGTAAGACCGGATTAGATTGACACGGGTCTTACAATGCGGCATACATATCGCTCAGATAGGTTGAGGAGAACCTTCTTGAAGTCAGGGTCATCCCCTTCGAGAATGTTCATACCCTTTGCCCCCTTGATATTGAGTGAAGACGTTTCGGTTCGGCTTGGGCTCTATTCCATGGGAGCTGTGTGGGGACGCGTCTACAAAAAAGGGGTAGAAATAGTTACCTCCGGATTTTGAGATTCTGCAGAAAGTTTTCCCACAGTAGTCGGCCCTAGGACATGGGTTCCTTAGATTAAGGACGAAAAAGAAAGAAAAGGTTTTTAGAAGATGTGCCTACAAATCTAAGAGGACGAGTACTTACTGTCTGAATATCGACAAGGATGAAAACTCTTTGAAGGCTTTGTCTTGCAGCTGCAGGCTTGCAGTGGCTATGGAAGATTTCAAAAAAGTTACAGAAGGAGGGAGATTCAATCTTTCGCCTAAAAACTAAAAGTTTCAAAGAAAGATCAACTGAGCCAGAGACCATCTTTTTATGGATGTTCTATACTAAAGGAGTAGTTTATCCAGGAAGCTAATCGATGGTCATCATGACCGAACGTTTTGGCATCTCTTTTGATAGAACGTGACCCCTCGAGCCATACACCACAGTAAATGATGGAGTTATTGGAGTTGACACACAGATCTTTCAAATAATGATGTAGGTTATTCTCAGTCGTCGCAGGGACGCTGGCGTACCCTCGTTGGCCTAATTCAAACACCACCCTATTGTCGCTCTTTACATTGAAGAATTGCAAAAGGTTCAGTGGGATTTTTTGAAAATCCATTCTGTCTTTCATTAAGGAACCAATTAAGGAGCCATTATGCCTTTATGATGCATTTATGGTGGCAAGGAATTGGGTGAGTGGCCTTAGCTGTTCATCACTGTTGGTTTTTCTTGTCATGGTAATTCTCTGTGACTTGACGAATTTTCAGCGACTTCTCTTTGCTGCGTAAGGCAAATTTTGTCTCCTATAAAGATTGTCCCATCATATTCGTCGAGTTCACTGGAACAAGGGGCAACTGTTGATACCATAATTTGCCTGCTAAACATTGGGCGACACGTGTCGTCTGGGTTCATGACGTTAAGAGGAAAACACGTGTCTTGATGGTTCTGATGGTCAACTCATCGACATGGAGGTTGCTTCATCTCGCTAGTTGGCACTCACCCCAAGTTGCTGTGGAATGCCAAGCCGCATCAACGCTTGGCGACATGACAAATCGCATGATTACTTGGCAACTTGATAACTGAATACTTCAACTCTTTCCTTATCCTACTTCTTGGCAATCATACATGTGGAAGACTTCTTAATCATCACAACAATAGGTTCCATGATGATCTTGCCGATTGGGAAAGGCGACTTGACGCATCTTGGCCGTTGGTTCATAATCTTAAGATCATGCTTGAATCTCGGAGATACACTTGATGGTTAGGCGGTTATTCCCATACTTTATCTCAAGAATGCTCAAGATTTTCTACGTCTATAAAAGCCACTCGACACATATTCAAAAAGGCAGATTCTCAGCTAAGTAATTTTGTTCCTACTTGAATTCATCTTCTTCCCCCACGACTAAGGAGCTTGATCCTCTCAAGCTCCGTATTGTTAGCTTCAATCACTGACTTGATCGTCGGAGAGGACGTCAGGTTATCTCGGCCTACCCTTTGATAACGATTTTTCTTTCCATCTTGTAGGAGAACGCGGATTAAAGTATCAGTCAGTAAACAGCCACAACAGGTACCATGACTACATTAGTAAGCGAGTCGGGATAAGTTACCTCACGGATGAAGCCGGCTCTGAGTAGTTTCTGGACTTCTTTGTCAATGACCTACTATAGGGCAATGCGAAGCTTCTCTTCTTTTGTCTGACCGACCTGTGATAGGGAGTGACAGTTAGATGGTGCTCGATAACCTTATGGGAAATACCTGGCATCTCCGAAGCTGAAAAGGCAAATTCATCAAGATTCTTTTTCAAGAACTCAATTAGTTTGGCTTTCTGGTTTTCAGGAAATAAGGAGCCGACTTGGAACGTCTTCTTCGGATAGTCGATCGAGATTGGAACCTGTAATAGCTCCTCTTTGGGGGTTCCTCTTTCTTGATGGATGGCATCTCTAATGTCCTCGATGTCCACTATGTAGACTAGTGTAGTCTTCCCTGCCTTCTTGCTATTCGTCAAGTCCATGGCATAGCATCTTTATGATGTGACCTGGTCGGCTTTACATTCCCTGATGCCATTCTCTATAAAAAAAAACTTCATTACCAGGTAGTACATAGACATGCAGGCCTGGAATTGATTCAAGGAAGGTCGGCTGAGTATCACATTGTGATTGAATGGTCGATCCACGATTAGGAAGTCAACGAGGACCCTCCGCTACTTGGGTTTCTGGCCTAGTAGTACCGGTAGATGGATTTGTCCCTTAACTGTCACCAGGTCTCCTGAGAAGCTGATGAGGTTAAAGGTGATAGGTTGTAACTAGTCATCTCCCATCGACATCCTTTGGTAGAAGATGATGTCAGCCGAGCTGCCGGTATTTACCAACACTTTGGCTATGTCGCAGTGTCTTATCCTAGCCATGAAGACAATGGCATCCTCATGAGGCACAGTGACATTGACGAGATCCTCATCACTGAATGTGATGACTTCACCTATCCGCGCCTTCTTGGATGGCCACTCGGTGGCCACTAGGCGTGAGTAAGCTTTGGCTGACCTGTTGGAGGTGTTTTTGACCGTCCCCCTGGGATGGTAAGGGCTGCCTTTTGTTTTGCTGCAGGACCCCTAGTTATGGTGTAAATTCATTCGTTTCCTAGAATTACCAGCCCTGTTGAGGTGCGGGGTTGATTCTCTGATGGTATACTTCCAAAGTATCGCCTACCCATGGACCATCCACGTGACGTCGGATGTGGATGATGATCAGATTAGTCGACTACCATTGGTTCTAAGAAGGACCCAAACTCGATGTGTTGTCGGCCACTGAGTCATTCTTTTACTGAAACTCTGGGTTGCTGACCTCCTGATGTACCACGAAAGGATCCTAACAGGATAGCTCCGACCCATGGCCTAGGTGCATTCGTCCCTCCTTCTGATCTTGGTCATCCCTCCGATTTGGGTTGGAGGGTTATCCAGCTTCCGTACTGCAGTCGGTAGGTGGTTGGTCCCTCGATGGAGGGGGAGGAAGATTCCGCTCCCTCCCACCATGCCGGTCCTCTTTCAACGTCTCTGACAAAGTTTCTATAGTAGCTTGACGGATGAGGTCCTCTATCTCCCCCCTTCAAGTACTTACACTCGTCGGTGTCATAACCATAGTCGGATTGGAAGTGACAATACCAAGAGTGATCCTTATTTCTACCATCGCCAAGTGGCTTGGGCGGTGGTCTGAGGTTCCTGTCACCTTTTATTACCTCAAGGATCTTGGTCATGGAAGCCATAAGTAGAGTGTAGTAATCGAAGGTCTTGTAGGGATGCCGATCTGTCTACTCTTTGCTAGATCGTTTCTTCTTGGAATTGCCATTATTCTAAGTTTGATCTGCAGAGTCTGATCTCTTCTTGTCAGCAACTTCTGGTCAGCCTTCACAACATTGACCGCGTTCATTTTTTGGGCTCTCAGTGTCTCATCAGCTGCTGCATATTTTTCGCACCTGGTAAGTAAATCCTCCAAATCTACAAGGGGTTTCTTGGCTAGGGACCAGCAAAGTTTCTTGTCAACGACCCTATCTTGTAGGCTCGACATGTGTACGGTCGGTTGAATCTCTTTTATTTCCAAGACTTCAACGTTGAAGCATTTAATGAACACTTGCAGCGACTCATCCTTCTGCTGCTTCACAATAGACAAGTGATATGGTGTCTTCTTGCGCACTTGGGTGGCCTAGAAGTGCGCTAGGAATTTGCTTGATAGTTGTTCGAACGAGGTTATGCTCCTCGGTGACAAGTTGTTGAACCAAGTGTGCGCTGAACTCCTGAGTGTGGATGGGAAGGCATGGCACACCAGGCTGTCATTTAGTCCATGGAAGAGTGTGGTGGAGACAAAGGTGTCAAGATTTTGCTCAGGCTCAGTTATCCCATTGTAGGACTCGAGGGGAGGCATGATGAAATATTGAGGCTGTGGAACCCTCATGATCTCCTCGAACAACACTCTAACCATAGTGTATGCCGACTGCGGTAGTGCGGCTCAGCTTTGTTCGCTCTACTGCAGCTGAGCAGTCAATTCATTCAACTGTCTTTCAACTTCAATTGGCTGGGCTGCAAGTGGAGGGGCTGCTACAGTTGTAGGTGTGACCATATTGACTCTCACCCTTTCTTGGCGGACAACCTCGAGGAAGGACCTCGCGTCGAGCTTAAGGTTGAGGCAAGAGTTGAGTCTCTCGTGTGCTAAGGCTCGGCGGGTTGGTGGTTGACGATGAGCGACGGATATTGCAACACTCTAGGCAGCTGCTTCGAGCCCTCAAGTGCAAGAATGGGACTTGGTAGGGGCGGCGCCAATCGAATCTTGGCACGATCTTGACCGACCAAATTTGCCCAGTGTCAGATGAGAGGCAGCTAAGTTGACGGCTACTGGTGGTGAGTTCGGTGCAAGGGCTGGAGGAGGATTTCCTGCCTCTCCTCTGAATCTTGTATTGGCTGGTCGGACTCTGCACAACACTTAAGCTGGCTGGGCGATTTGCTGCCTCAGGTCCTCGAACTGCTCGTGGGTCACATACTATTGAGCGGGTGGTACTGGTGCTGGTGAAGTTAGTGCTAGTGGAACGACAAGAGGGGTATGCGCCGATGGCGGGTTTGGAGCCACTCTGGCAGTGCTAGTGCTACTATCTGCGTGCACTTCCACTGAGGGTGCTGCGGCTTGAGCACGTGTTCTTCGGTGAGCCATAGAAAGTGTTGAATTCTCTCATACATTGTTCATCAAACTCGATCTAAGGGCCCCACGGCGGCCGCCAAACTATTATGGTTGGAAATCATCCCACGGATCTATGACCCGGATAACCTACAATCATAGATATTAGACAATAGTGATGGAAAACTAAGCCCCGGGTACACTCCGATGCCTAAGTTAGACTCCCAATGTAAGTAGTCAAGAGATAACAAAGAGCTATCTCTAGTTTAAAGAGAGGGGGATCGTAGAGAGAGCTTGAGTGCAAAAGAGAAGAATAATGTCTTTACCTTAGAGAGGTTGTTCTTATTTATAGGCAGGAGTTAGAGTTGCAGAGGTACCCAGACTCTGTATGTTGTGTGCCGAGTGGACTTCCAGGTGTCACAATATAAGACACCCCAGTCATAGACTCTAAGTCGGAGTAGAAGACCCCAACGGTGAGGACCTCCAAGTCCTTTGGGACAAGGGTGATAGATATCACCGAGTAAGTGTTTCCCATGCTACGTGAGATACCCTGGTAGGGATAGGATTCCTCTTCTGAATTGTTCAAAGTACAAGTGAGTCAATTGATGACACGTGGCTTTGGAAGTCCGTCTGACCAGGCGACGTATCCTAGTAGAAGTCAGCCACTAAGAGCTAGATTCTGAGTGTAACTGTGATAGTTCAAGTCGGCCGATGCCGAAGGGTATGCCACGTGTCGACTTTTTATTGGGGAATATTTTTCTTCCCTAATACTTACATTTCATTTTATCTAAACCGATTTCTAAAATCGTAACCTACACCTATGTCACATTTTGTCTTATCTTTACCGATTTCTAAAACCCTAACCTACATCAATGTCATGGGATTCACTTCCTCTCCTCCCAATGATTCGGGAGGAAGGAAACGCGTCCGTTGGATGGCCTACACGTGGGCCTCGAGTGAATCCGAGCCCTCCATCCAAGCCGACACCCCCTGTCGACTCAGCTTATCAGTTCGATGTCGGCTCGGATGGAAGGCTTGGATTCACCCAAACCCCAGGTGTCGACCATCCATCTAGGACATAGCCCATCCTCCTGAATCTCAGGGAGGAGAGGATTTGAATCCCATGTCATGTATTGGTTTCTTACACGCCAAACCAATCGACACAATAAGGAAGTGTCATGATTCTTATGGTGAGAGACCTACATGAAACAATGCGTGGACCTAGTAAAATGTACATCATTTTCCTTTATTTTTTTGTTACAGATTATAGAGATGATATATTTTCTTGATTTTCAATTGAAAGCAACTGTACCCTCTGTTGCGATTTTTTACAATTGCAGAAGGGTACTGTTTCAAACTGATTTCAAAATCGAAGGGTATTGTTTTATATATGTGCAGAAGGGTACTATATATGGAATTTTTACATGCTCAGACCGAAACAGTAGCTCAGATTGAAAGCAACTGTACCCTCTGTTGCAGAAACGGGTCTGTCCAGTTACGGGTTGTTATTGGGCTTAGCTTGTGGTTTGGGCCGGTTTGGGTTGAAAGCCTGGTAAGATACCTATTAAGGTCATCTAGAAGGTTGAAATAGTGAAGCTAGAGTTTGATAATTCGGTCTAAATCAGTTTGCTCCGGGTAATTATCGGTTTCGGGCTCATCGGTCAGCTTTTTAG